>JANEHU010004266.1:0-41658 GCA_027563435.1 Nasonovia ribisnigri | reverse complement strand
GGCTAAGTTCAAGGTACCCTATCTGGCGTAATAAAGTACCCGAAGAGCCCATAGAAGGGCTATATAAAAAGCGATGGGGCATAGCAGAAACTCGTAACAAAACCCTTGTAACTGACCCAACTATAAAAGTACCTGGTTGGGATCTTACTCGGGCTCAATGGACAACTCTCAACCGCATCAGGGTGGAGCAGGGAAGATGCAATTACTTACTCCATAAATGGGGAATGTCCGACTCTCAACTATGCGAATGCGGAGATAAACAAACTATCAATCACATTGTCCAGACATGTCCTAACACGAAGTTTGAAGGAGGATTAGCCAAATTGCACGAGGGTAGCCCGGCTGCCGCCAAATGGTGCGATGAACTCACTATACGTTTGTGATCCTTCCTACTTGTTACCCATTCACTATAGTTACCATTGTTTATGTTGTTACCACTATTATCACCACTATTATTTATTTACCTTTTAATTATTTTGATTATTTTGACTATTGTTTTGTTGTTACATATTTTATTCTTTATACTTTATTTATTTTACTAGCTATTTTATATTGTAACTAGCTGCCCGTGTGCCTCGATTCCGGTCGTTGTAACCTAACCTACAAGTAGGCACACACAACATTGTCGACGTCGTCGGCAGTGAGTAACTTGCTGTACTCATCTAAGATGATGAGTATATGTGCGTGTGGAAGACCACGTTTCTGAAATTCAATGGTGTAAACATAAGCATCTACATTACCAAACACCTTATTAACCGTAATGTCACGCATTAGCTCCTTCAGTTTTGCGTGAAAGACCCTCGCCACCAAATCAGGCCTGTCGGTCGCCTTCAACCAACACGGAATGTTATCTACTATCTCTGGCCACCTAGGGTTACAGGTAAATGTTATGAATAAGTCAGGCTTTCCATACTTACGCACAATGGACATTGCGTCGTGGTAACATTGTTTCATGTACCGAGGGCCACCTAGAAACGTTGAAGGCAGAATTGTCCTGCGGCCGACCGGATCTATTTCGTCTAGGCGGAGCTGTTGGTTAATATGGTCCAGAAGGCCTTGATAGGCGTCAGCGAAGAGTGCTTTCTGGTTGTCTCTGAGGTAACGTAGATTGTTCGCTTCCACGCGAACGTACTGATCACATATGTACTGCTGTAATAAAAAACCACCTGCGTGTATTAAACTAAATGTATGACCTTCATTCCCATTGCTGTTGGTTCCGGTGTATCTGATGGCCAGCCTAGAAGAAGCAAACTCTTTGCTAGAGTTCCGAAGACGCACTTCGTTCCGGCGGACGCCCTCTAGTCGCAGGTTGTAATGCCAGCCGGTTTCTCCGTGTGGGAAGAACATTGTATACAGCATTGGATCTGCATGAGGTGAGCCAGCTGATATGCTTTGCATCCGGCGATTTGGGTCAACTGGGATCGAGTCGTAGATGACCAGATCGAGGTTCCCTGGTGGTAAACCATCTTCACCAACAAAGACAACTGCTACCTCGTTCACATGAGCAGCTGGTTGATTGTATCGCCGTGGGTCAGTGTTCGGGTCGGCGACGATGTGCATGGTCACTAGGGTGGATCGAAAAAATGAATCTTAAATATTAACTTTCTAATAGTTGGGGAAATATGTGTTTTGGTCCCTATACGCTATATATAAATTTTAATATGCCTAGGATGAGATTAAGAAGTGCCGCAAGACATTTTAAATATAGTACAATTATTTTGCTGATTTTATTGGGTTATTCTATTAGAAGTTGTCCTATCTTATCTTATCTTAGTTTTCAGCATTAGTTGAATAGACAAACTCGATTTTACATTTAGTACCGATGTATATTCGTACGTAGTCACTAGTCGACAGTCGTGTAAAGTTTATAGTGTTTGAGTTTGTTCGTTAAATATTCGTTCAAAATGACTTGTGTTTTGACCAGAAATAAATTAAAATGTTTAATTTTTGGAGATGCTAAAGAACTTGGTAACAATGTACTTCCAACTTTTGAAGATGTTATGCAATATTATCTGTTTGTGAAACATAAACTAAAACCAGAAATTACCTCTAAAGAACCTAGTGTAAGTTCAATTGCAGAAATTGTAGCGGTTGATATAGAAAAGGTATGGCTAAAAGCATCAATTCCAATAGTATCTCATACACGTGTGTTGCAAATGATAAAAACGTACCATGATAAATATCGTAATATACTGAAGTCGGCAAAGAATAGAATAAATAATGATAATTTTAAAAAAAAAATAGAAAATTTCCAAAATGAATCAAAAAACAGTCTTTTTGATATTGCGGCATGTAAATGTGTTGAGTTTAGTATATGTAATTGTGAAAAATCTAGAAAAGTACCAATTGTCGAGCAGGCATTTATTATAGATCAAAGAAAAACGAGAAAAATGATTATGACATCAATTGATATTTCAACTACTAAAAAGCTCCAAAAAAAAATAATGAGAAAAGAAACCGATGCAAAGCGAATTGAAAAAAAAAGTCTGTCAGTAGTTGACGAGATTAATTTCGATTCAGATGAAATCAGTACCGAAATTGATGATTCCGACGAAGATTTTAGATCTGTTTTGAATACGTCGACGTCACCTAGTATAAAAATCTCACAGATGAGACTTAAGTTACCAGCTTTAGCAATGGCCTGTGATCGAACTGGAATATCGGACAGATCTGCTGCCACTATTGCATGTGCAATACTTCAAGATGTTGGTATTATTTCGATTGATACTAAAAAAAATGTAATAGATAGAATGAAAGTTCGCAGAGCAAGGGAAAGCAAACGTTTAGATCTACAGAAAGTAAAAAATAAAAAAATACTGGGACTATACTTCGATGGGCGAAAAGATAAGACTATGGTAAACCATAAGGAAGGAACTAAATATTACAGGCAAATAATAACTGAAGAACATATATCGCTTATTCAAGAACCAGGATCTAAATACATAGGTCACGCAACACCAACTAACGGATCTGCCTTACACATTAAAAATAGTATTATTAATTTTTTGGAAACAAATAATATTGTTACTTCAGAAATTGTTGCGATTGGCTGTGATGGTACAGTTTTAAACACGGGTTTTAAGACAGGAGTTATTCGGCAAATAGAAAAACATTTAAAAAAACCAATCCAGTGGTTTATTTGTCAACTTCATGCTAACGAGCTTCCATTACGTCATTTGTTTCAACACCTAGACGGAAAAACTTCTGGGCCCAATGGATTTTCCGGTTCATTAGGAAAACAGTTAGAAATATGTCATAAACTACCAATTGTTGAATTTGCTCGTATTGAAAGTAACTTACCTTATTTAAAAATTGAAGTTGAATTAAGTACTGATCAAAAATATTTATATGAGATGTGTCTAAGTATTTCTAATGGTAATTGTAGTATTGATTTATCGAGAAGGAATCCAGGGAAGCAAGCACACTCTAGATGGCTTACCACTGCTAATCGCATTTTACGTTTATATATTAGTATGCAATCTCCAACAGAAAATTTAAAAATTTTAACTGAGTTTATATTAAAAGTATATGGTCCCATGTGGTTCTATATAAAAATGAATCCTTCTTGTACATCTGGATCTAAACACCTTTGGAAAACCATACAATTTTCACGGTATTTACCTGATAATTTAAAACAAATTATTGACCCTGTAATTAAACGAAATGCATATTTTGGATCAATCGAAAATATACTTATATGTATGTTATTTGATGATCGCGAAGACATTAGAAAAATAGCTGTAACAAAAATTATAGAAGCGCGAAAAAATAATGAGGAAGGCAAGATTCGTTGTTTTCAAATTCCACCATTGAATTTTAATGCTAATGATTACTTCGAACTAATTAATTGGGAAAACAATCAAGTTACTGAGCCTCCAATTACATCGAAAATTGATCAAGAAATATTGAAACAGGTAAAATAAAATGTTTTTTATTTATTTTCATTATATTAACTTCGTTTTTTGTAATAGATTATTGGAGGTCAAAATAAGAAGAAATATATTGATATTTTTAATTTTCCTTGTCATACTCAAGCTGTCGAAAGAAGTGTGAAACTTGTGACAGAAGCATCTGCAGCCGTTTGTGGACAAACTAGAAGGGACGGATTTATCAGATCGAGGATTGAATCTCGTAGAATTATGCCTCAGTTTCATTCAAAAAAAGATTTTCGATTACATTAAGTTTATATAGAGATTTGTATACTCATTTTAAATATGACTATTATTGATTAAATAATGAAAATATCTGTATTCATCTCATAAATATGAATTTATTACACTTTAATACAATTAAAACCAATATTTTTTTTTTAAAAAGTTGTAATATTTTTTTAATATTTTATAATAGGTCGCGGCACCTCTAAAATTGGTCGAATCATTTTCATTTTTTGTATACATTTATTTGAGTATAAACCACAACTTTTAAGTACTATTAGAATATGCAAAAAAAAAATTTTTTTTTTTTACATTTATTCGATCCACCCTAATGGTCACCCTTTTTGGTTGCAACATAGGATTGGCAGCAGCAGCATCTTGTTCCCTTTGCCATACCTGTCGCATGTTTCTGTAAGAAAATAATATTGTGTTATTATTAAAGCCACATGATAGATCCACATGTGTGTACAGTAGAAGGACGAAGTATAAATGTTATCCGTAGGCAAGTGCAACCTAGTAAATATTATAGCACAGTATATTTTATGTAATTCGGAAATGTATTGATACTGTTAAAGGCATATTACTGAGCACACATGCTGTATAAACTATGAAATTCAATTTTGCATAGTAGTATTATGTAAAAGTGTCTTTGGTAAAATTTATACGGCAATGGAAATGTACATGATATATTTATAGTATAATGAATATGAAATTGTAAGGAGCTGTGTATCGAATAGACTTAGAATAGGTTTTTCAATGATTGAGTACTTTGTAATTAAAATGTTAACTATAAATATTTAAACAAAAATGTCTAAACGAATGTGTAATTCAATGCATTGTAAACCAAAGTTTTTTGTTGTATCATATAGTAGAAATACATAAGAGTGCAATACCTATATTAATGTAATGTGTGTTCAACACACTAAATCTTAAATTAATATTTTTATTTGATTACAAATATAGTTTGTTAATGAGTGTGATGTACACATTTTATATTTAACATGTATATGTTAATAGTTTAAAGTAATGTATATTACTCGAAAGCCACAGCAAATGGATTGATTCGCCATAACAGGTTGTCCAAGTCTGAAAGCAAGTTCTCCAATAGTGGTTGTTCACGTGGCTGTTGTGCCATGCGAATCTGATTTGCTGCCCCGGATTCAATAAAATCAACTCACAATACCTTGGTTGCATTAGTTCATTTCTGACAACATCATTACTAATCTTACGATACACCTGCCCGTGAACGGAGAATACCCTTGGTCCCTGACCAGGCAAACGTCTTGGGCTCAGATCAGTGGAGAAAGACGCAAATGCCAGAGTGTTGTTGTACCGGCGGATTTCTTTACGAAAGTGTTTTGCTACCTGCGAATCATCAACCAACAAACGAATTAATAACTCTGGTGGAGGACGCAAAACACGGTCTCCTGTAACAGCCATTTGACCATTATTGCAACACGTAGAAAAATGACCCGTTGTAGTACGCTCGCAGGAGAAATGGCGGGCACCACAGTGCCGGCAGACAACATTCAATGGTCCTAAGTCATGTCGTTCTGGAAGTTCGTGTTGAATGCCAGCCGGACGGTCTCTCATGGGTGCACGTGCTCTCGGTACAACAGGAGGTATCGGTACAAACTGAAATTATAATGCATATTCATTAAGAATATATAATGTTATAAATGTTTATTTTAATTTTAATAAGATGCATTTACTAACCTCTTCATTGACGTCTGGTAGTATAATATAGTATATTTATAATAAATTATAAGTTTATAATTCAAATTCTGCCTCTGCGTCAGCAGGAAGTAAATCCACATACTCAATGTCATCTTGTACCACTTCCTCTTGTAGCAATTCTTCTTCAGCTAGGTCCATCATTACCACTTCCACTTAGACTTCATCAACTTCTATCACAATCCCGTCGTTACCGGGGATTGCCACGTCCGCTTCCAGCTCACCACCTGGTGCCGCAATCTCAAGGACTGGTTGAACTACCTATAGCATTAAAGGAAGTCGGTTGTAATGTGTGTATAATAACAATCTCAAATCAAACATTATAAGCTTAAATATTTAACGTATGTGTTGCATGTGTTATAATAATGATTGACTGCATATCAATATGTTATAATAATGATTGACTGCATATCAATAACCTTTTTACTTGATATAAACATATAAAAATCAGCTCACCGATAGGTAATGTAATAAGTATAGCGCATTTAAAAAAAAAAAAAAAAACCATAAAAAACATTGCGAAGATCATATTATAATCAATTAGTCAGTAACATTTAAACTACATGCAGACCAAATAAAGGTCGATAGCAACAATTGATGAATAATTATAGCTGTACCTAATAATGTAAATAATTATTTATACATAATTAAAAATGAATTGTAGCCTAGAGAATATATCCCTTCTGATAATAATGAAAACAATACATTTAAAGTACACATAAAGGTGGTGTAGAAATGGAAGTGTAAAAAGAACAAAAGTATTATTATGATTAGTTAAATTAAATTATTATTATTATTATTATGGAATATGAATTGAACAATTGGTATTTCAATGTAAAGTAATTTAATTAATTGTGTCTATAAGCATGACATTATATGTTAATAAATAAATGACACCGTATGATATTATGTAATATTTTTGCTGCAATAAGTGCCTTGTGATTTGAGAAAAACTTATTGTTAAATTAAATCAATTCATAAGTTATTAAAAGAAAATAATAATAATTAACTTAATACAATTGCTACAGTCTAAGTCATGTTTATGTGTGGTTTGGTGTAGTACTGTAACAGGGTCATTGGAATACCTATTAAAAATAGTCATGATATACTCACTAAAGACGGCACCGCACTTGAGAACAGACGACGACGATGTTGTATTTCTCCTTCATAATCACGACCTAGTACAAAATGTCTCGAGCACACTTTTGAATTGGCCAAAATCTGTTGTGCATTTATACCACAGTTTTCGACAAACAACACCCATTGACGTCTCCGGCGGTCATTCGCTGGAAACCTAATTTAACCATTAAATTATGAGTACTTTTAGTGTAACTAGTGTAAGTCCAGTATGAGTTGTTAATAAATTTATTGTTACCTGTGCAACGAAACTCCATCAACACCACCGACGTTTCCGCAGACCACACACAATCTAACCACCATGGTGATGTGACTAAACTTTTAAATTTAAAGAAAATAATGGATAATAGCATCATATTGTAAACGTAATTAATAATTTATAATATGTTATAATAACATCTGTATTTTTATTATTAAAAAAAAATATGTAAGATAAAAAAATAATGAATAATAAGCGTAAGAACATGTATCTTTTACGCATACACGACACTGGGCTTCGTTATATCGTTATTATGTTATTACTTATCTGTGGCCGATTATACGGCAACACGGGAATTCCAAGAGTTTTGTGTTATATTTAGAAAAAGTGTGTACACTGTACACGTCTAATAATGGTACACATAATATACACGGAAAACAATGTTTAAGAAATTTTCCAGACTTACAAAACCAAAGCGTAAGAAGAGAATCCAAAAAAATATATTGTTGAAAAAGCGCGACGTACGTAACGGAAATGTATATCAACAACTACCGACCGATGATCTCGAGAAAGAATGTAGAAATAATAGAGCACATTGAAATGCAAATAAAAAAAATCGACACTTTCGAGATACCAAGTTTGGATTTTGAGGGAGCACGCTCGGGAAACAATGCATGTCGCTTTTTAAATTAGGCGTAATTTAATAATTGGGTGACTGTAATGATTTATAAGTACACAGGGTGAAAAATTATTCTTTTAAATAATAAAAAAAATAGTACCCACCACTCTACAGAACGACAAACGTAGTAAAAAAAAAAAGGTAGGAAAAAATAGGAGAGAAAAAAAAATAGTGCAAATTTGTATAGTATGTGTAATTGTAATTTGTATTACGTAAAAACAAACGTCTTGCACGGTCGCTCGTTGAAGAAAGTCGCCCGAAGTCGGAGCGGAGAGCCGACCCAGGTCCATTACGCTTTTCGCCCTCTACCCCGCGACCACATGTCAGCAGTATAACCAAATGTTACATACCTAATTTAATTTTTTTTCAATTATTAAAAAAATATAAGCTTTTGGTCGATGGTCAACGGATTTGACAGACCCATGGTGTTGGTAATAACATCGGTAAATACGTAAAATGCAAGGCAAAACTAAACGGAGGAATCAATTCTATATTTATTTACCATCGACCAGCCAAAGTGAGTACACGTAACTTTATTATATTTTTTACTTTTTTTTGTTTTTTTTGACAACTTTACTAATGTTAATTTTTCGTTGTAGAATGTTTCAATTTACAAATTGTACCAAACAAAAAACTGCTTTTGTAGCACCTAAAAGTATGTATAAATATTGCAAATTGTTACCTATGACGTATGTATACAATGTTAAATATAGTAATGTTGTCCACTTTTCTTTTCCAGAGTGCTACAATTGCAGAAAACCAGGCCACCTGGCCCGCCAATGTAAGTGTATTTTGTGTATATATTGTATATGTGATCGTAAACAATGCATCTAAAATTTATTTATTTATTTATTTATTAATTTATTTGATTTGATTTGCAAACAAAACAATTAATACATTTGAAATATAATTACAATAGATATTGTCTGCTCACCTTCTATAAGCTGTGCTTGTATTGAAGGTGATGAGTTCTTAATACACAATTTAATATTAAGCTAATTATAAGTAGACTTAAACAGAAAAGAATAGAATAATGCAAGAGAGAGAAAAAAAAAACAGAAATTATAGTTACAATATAGTATACGGAGAAAAAAAAAGAAATAGTATATAATACTAATAAATGAAAACAATGCGTAGATTTAATTTATATAATAGAACTTAGAGTAGTGTTAATATAGTATATTTAAAATGGTTACAATTATTGAAGATATTAATATTAATTTTTAAGTCTTTACAAAGAGTAATAGCAGTATTTAATGTGCTTTTGAGACCAAAAGATTTATAACATCTAGGTATATTAATATTTATATTTTTCTTAAATCTAGTATTTACATTGTGGTTACATATTGGTACAAAGTTCCTATGTTTATATATAAGTAATAATACACTTTTTTTAAACAGCTTATCAAAGTTAAATACATTTAATTCCTTATATATATTATCAGTACTTGTGTAGCTAGGTAACTTTAATATAAATTTAATTAATTTATTCATAGTTGTTTTTAGTATATTTAAATGATTATTATAGGCACAACCCCAACTCTCAATACCATACGTAATAACTGACTGAATGAGTGAGATATAGATTATTCTTAATTGTATTTTATCGAGTATAGATCTAAGGTTACGAAAGATACAAAAGAATTTACGACTTAATGATATTAAATGTTCAATATGATTTTTCCATTTTAAACGCGAATCAATATATAATCCTAGATACTTTATACAATTTACGTTTTCTATACATACACATGTACAGTTTAGTTCATTATTCGTCAGGTACAGGGTTGAATGTTCACAGATTTTTAAATTGTTCTGAATATCAATATTAGTTACATTAAAAACAATGTGTTTGGTTTTATTTAGATTTAACTCAAGAAGATTGTTATTAAACCATGATTTAACAGCATTACAAGTAATATTTGCTTTAATATATAGTTCTTCTATATTTTTATCATGAATAAGAATAACTGTGTCATCAGCAAAACATATAATTTCAGCTTCTGTATTAATATTAAGTAAACCATTTATATATAAAATAAAAAATATCGGACCCAAGACTGTTCCCTGAGGTACACCATGATTAACAGACAAAGATTGACTTAAATTATCATTAATTTTGACTATTTAATGCCTATCATTTAGATATGAACTAATTAGCTTATTTGCAATACCTCGGATTCCAGCATAATTGAATTACTTTAGTAATAATTGGTGGTTAACACAGTCAAATTCCTTCTTAATATCTAGGAATATACCTAATACTTTATTATTTTGATCAAGATGTTCGTGCACATATTTATTAAGGAAAAAATGGGCATCAATTGTAGATTTTCCCCTTAAAAACCCAAATTGATTATTAGAAAAAAATGAGTTTTTGTCTAGAAATGATATAATTCTATATTTAATACATTTTTCATAGATTTTAGACAAGGTTAATGATAGGGAGATTGGTCTATAATTACTACACAGTAGTCTATCTCCTTGTTTATGAATAGGAGTAACCATACATTTTTTAAAGTAAGTTGGATATGTGCCAGAAGACATAGATAAATTAAATAATATCATTAAAGGGATGGATAAACTATCAGCCGTATTTTTAAGTATAAAGTTTGTGATTCCATATTCAACAAATGTAGAGTGGTCTTTAATTTTTTTTAAATATTTTATTATTTCGTCACGAGTAATAGGCGTTAGAAAAATTGAATCTTTTATATAACATTTAGAATTTAGATTATCCCAGTTTTCTTTCTTAAAATTGTTTTTTAGAATATTATTTTCAATTTCATTACCTACATTGATAAAGTATTTATTAAATTCATTAGAAATATCTATACTATCTTTTAATATGGAATCATTTTTTTTAATTTCATTTATAACTATATTTTTGGTTATTGGTTTACCTGCAATCTCATTTGTAAGTTGCCATACCTTTTTAGGGTTGTATTTAAATTTTTTAAACAGGGCTTGATAATGCATTTTTTTTGCTTTAATTATTAAACTAGTAAGTATGTTTCTATATTTTATGTACTTTATTTTTAAAGTAATATCAAATGGACTTTGTAATAATTTTTTGGACAATTTATGTTTGTTTTTTATAGAGATCACTAAGCCCACGGGTGTCCATGCTTTAAGCTTATTAAATTTATTTGATTTATTAATTGCCATATTACATGAAGCATTTTGTATTATTTCATCTATTTTATGTATAAAGCAGTTCATAGCAACATCGATATTATCGGTATTTAGGGTTTCAATCCAATTTACCTTATCAATAGTCTCATTTATTAACTTTATATTTACTCTTTTATTCTTTTCATTGTTCTTATTAATATGTGTAGTGTTAGGGTTTAATTGATGTATTGATGGATTGAATTGGATTATCGTTCCATAATGATCAGTTATACTGCATTCTATAATAAATGAGTTTATGCAATGTATGTCGATGTTTTTAGTAAATATGTGATCAATACAAGATTTTGTTGTATTTGTTACACGCGTAAAGTTATTTATGCAAGAGATAAAATTATTACTTGCCATTATATTAAGATAATCACTAGATACATTTGTGTCCATAATATTAATATTCAGATCACCAGCGATAATAAAACGTTTATTATGATCATCTAAGTGTTCCAGATAATTATTTAAACTTTCCAAAAATTTATCAATATTACTATTAGGAGATCTATATATACCTATAATATTAATAAACTTGTTATCTATATTAAGAGAGATTTCAATAGAGTTACAGTCAGTTATCATATTATATGAAATATTAATTAATTTAAGGGAATTTTTAATAAATACGGTTACTCCATCATTTTTATTTATTATACCGAGTGAATTTATAATATTATACCCATTCAGTTCAAATTTAAAGTCATATAATAGCCAAGTTTCAGTAAGAACAATTATATCAAAATTAGAATTGCTTGAATTTAATAATAAAACTAATTCGTCAAAGTTCGCAAAAATACTACGAATATTTAGAGCAAAAACATTTATATTATCGATACCATAATTAAAGCTAGACAAATCTTCAATATACTTTGTACCAATATAGTTTACATTATTTATATCTTTTATAACATATTTATCTAGAACCATGAGTTAAAAATATATGTTATTACATTACTAATATACTTACTTATGGTATTTATTAATGAATATTTAGTTGTAAATTAATTTTCCTGAGCTTTAAGGTGGCCGATTTTATTCTCAATATCTAATTTGTGGACATCATCGACTGAATGAAGTTTAATTAGTTGATCACCTTCTAATTTCCTAATAAATACGCCATCTGAGTTCGCCCAGACATACTTCCAATTATATGTCTTAATAAATTGCTTAGCTAGCCAAAATATTTTTCTGTAGGTAGGTGTTAAATCATGATTTATGTAAACAGTTTTTTCTTGGAATGATGAGTGCATTTGATTTGTTTTCAATGGATTTTTGTTTTTAATACGTGTTTTTATTTCTGATATAAATGCTTCTTTGATATTACTGTTATTGAATTTGACAATGATTTTAGAATCAGCATTATTTTTTGTTTTTGGACGATAGGCAGATAAGATATGAGACTTTTGCAAATCGATATTAAGGTTATCTGCAGTAACTTTAATTATATCAAATATATTTTCATTTTTGGTGATGGGAATTCCACTTACCGTAATATTATTTGATAGTTGTTGTTGTTCAGAAATATTTGAATTAATTTTATATTTATTCAATTGCATTTCTAGTTTCATATATTTATTCTCCATATTATTTATTTTTTCTTCAAGTGATTTATTTTTGGCCAAGAGATCATCCATTTTTTTCCCATAATCGTCCAATTTTCCACAGCAAAAACTGACGGATTTCTCTAGGTCAATATTAGTAACTGATAACCTCTCAAATTTTTCCGATAGTTTAGAAATATCATATGTAATTAAAGTAAGGTAACTTTCTTCCTTTCCACTATCAATATTACTTCTTTTTGAATCTGGTTTTCTTGTTGTTACATTTTTTTTTATAATTAAATCTTTCTTACATGACTCACATTTCCAGTTTTGACTGTCAGTGTGACTTGAGGTAGGGGCACAGTTTCGATGAAAATATAATTCACATGATGAGCACGCAATTCTTTTGGTCGGCGAGACCTTAGTCTTGCATTCACTACACGGCATTATTGCGATAACGGAACACTAGTATTAATACTGTACAAGCACACGCGACCCACGTCCGTCCTTATCGACAAATTAGATAGAACTGAAATACTAACTGAAACTAAAATATTATTTATTATGCAGGCAGGAAACCAAAAGTAAATGGAGACTCGTCCCCTCGCCGCCAGCGAGACCGGTCCCCCCGTCGTCGGAGAGACCGGTCCCCTCCCCAGCGTCGCCTCGTATCGTCACGCAGACGGCAGGGATGGTCCCCCCCCAGACGGGGACACGGGGAAAATAAACGGGCCTCGGCCCCCCCGGTATTGGGGCACGGCGAGAGCCAGGGGCAGGCCCCGCGCCAGCACTCGGGCCATGTCCTAGGCCCGAGTGCTGTGTCGTCGGTCACCAATAATTTGGCCACGATGAACGTGCAAATGAGTAATATTAAAAACATTTATATATATATGTAATATGTGACATACATGTTTGTTATAAATGTTGTTAAATAAATTGTTTATAGGAGGACCGCTTTGCAGAAGGTGGTAAGCTATAAACAGTTCCTATGTATTATTTTTTAAGTTCTTTTTATTTTCTAATTCTAATTTGTTTTTGTATTTATTTCCAGAATGAATATTATTAAATATATATAAAACAACAATTATTTATAAGTGTTTTTTTTTTTTTTATACATAACCTAACCAAACTTATATTTCAACAACATATATGTAACACATGTTGTCATAAGTATAAGTTTGCACACCTCTCCTTTAAACTGGAATGCATAGGTTCGAACAAATTACTGCTGGTACTATTGGTTAATGAATAATACTGAAGACAACATTAATTGTTAACCAATGGCTTATTGATGGTAACGGTAGCCTAAAGGTATTGCAGTAAAATAAGTAAGAAAAAAAAATGAAACTTTTCAAGTATAGTTACTAATTAAACATGGGTATCAATTAATTTTATTTATATTTGAATATAACACACATTAAAATACAATTAAAATTGAAATTATTTTTGCATATATGTATTAATATATTATTCACACATGTATATGTAGTTTTTTTGAAAGTTGTTTGAAATATCTCAAACAATAATATTAATATGTGTAAGCAAATGTAAAGGTTAGTATATACAAAAGTATATGGTGTGAATTGCAGTAATTAAACTTGGTACCTAATACATATTATATATATATATATTAGTATAACTTTATATGTATGTTTTAAGAAATTTAAATTTATTGAATTTATATATTGTAGTCTTTTTACATGTACTTACATTGTTATGTGTGTAACGACATTGTCTTAACAATCGACACACCAAGCTCTTATTAAAACTCTTAGCTTTTAAATAAATGTACTGCAAAATGTCTATCCAATTAGTGCATTCAAACTACTTATATATATATATATATTATGTATATTTTTAATATAATTGATATACATATTTTAAATAATTATAATGAATGTATGTACATTATCATAACAGTGTAATGTACCTATATTTTTTGTACATTACATTTGCCTAGGTAGGTTAATTTTTAAATTATTATTATTATTAAATTAAACAATTATTACATTGCTAAGGATATATTATAATATGTATATGCATATAATAGTAATAGTAACATTTACAATTTATTATAGCAAATATAATAATAACGTTTTAGAAAGATAGGTTTAAAACAGTGATAAATAAATAAAAAAATAAAAAAATTATATTCATATTATAAATAAAAACAATTATTATTTAGTAGTAATGCCAAGAAAAAATTTTGAAAAAAAAAAATGCAAAAAAACAGATTTGAATCTCGAGCACTTGAACCGTTTCTGAATTTTGCGTTTCACATATGGGTTATTGAATAATACTGAAGACAACATGAATGATCGTACTACTAAAGTAAAAAAAAAAATGTAATTTTCAAAATGTACTCATTAATTACTACATTTTTTCCTACATGCATTTTAAATACAATGAAGTTTAAATTCTAATATGTATAATACATTTTTGCATGCAAACGACATAATAAAAACAATATTTTAAGCATAACTACACCATTTAATTAATTTATTATAATACTATATATATATGTAGTTTTCTTTTTCTTGTTTTGAAAAAATAAAAATAAAAAAAAAAATATGTGTAAGCCAATGTAAAGGTTAGTACAGGTATGAGGTATGAATTGAAGTAATTCATAAACGACATTGACACACCAACCTCCTACTAAAACTCTTAGCTATAATAGTTAATGTACTGCAATACTCGTGAAAAATGTCTATTCAATCCGTGCAATTTAACTACTTACATTTTTAATATTGTTGAAATGCTGATTAATTGCAACTTCCACAACGTCCGGAATCGAATTAATTTACTTAATATAACAACAATAAAATTAAAATGCATGATAATTTATTAAAGCGAACACGACATTTAAGAAGATAGGTTTAAAACGCTGATATAAAAACAATTATTAAAACAGTTATTTTGAATTTTTGAATCTCGAACACTCGAACCGTTTCTCAACTTTGCGTTATATTTTATTTTATTACACACGGAAATATCGAAGATGAATAATAATAATAATAAACGCCATACGCCATAAATAACGAAAATCGACCTTTTTACCTAAAGGTACCTTTTTGAGATAATTATCAACATGGTAAGTTCTTCAATGTTCACCTATTTTGAATGCAATAAGGTTAAATAATTAAATATAAATTATTATAACTTGTAGGTATCATTTTGGCACAATTAGTCATTAAATCCATTTGTTTATTGGAAAATATTGGTTTGAGGGTCTGTGGTGTAGTTTCGGATGGAGCATCTACCAATCGAAAGTTGTGGGTAGAACTTGGCATAAGTGGACAACAAAATAAAAACTCATTTGAGCACCCATTGAATCCCAAGCGGAAAGTTTTCATGTTTGCTGACGCTCCTCATCTGATAAAAAATGTCAGAAATAGACTCCACAATAAAAAAAGTTTAAGGGTTAGTAGGTATAAATTAAGAAATTTGTATCAAATTAATAATTCAATTTAATGTTATTTGTTTTTAGGTATCAGCAGAAACCCCATTTATAAGATGGTCACATTATCTTGATGTGTACAATAATGACATCAAAAGAAATTCAAATTCACCAACAAAAGTCTGTCCCAAAATCACTTTAAGACATTTAGAAGTTGATGGCTTGAGTAAGATGAGTGTTAAATTGGCTACACAGGTAACATATCTTATGATTACTAAAATATTAAAATAACAATAATAAATAAAAATATAGGTATAGTAAATAGTTATTAATTTGAATATAATATTTATATTTCAGGTTTTAAGTAACTCTATGGCTAGGGGAATAGAATTTTATCGTGATTACTGCAAAGTAGAATCATTAAAAACTAGCCATCAAACAGAACTTTTCACTGACCGTTTTAATAAACTATTTGATGTGCTAAGATGTGATCCCGCAGAAGGAATTAGAAATGGTAGTCTTGACTTCCAGGTATAGTGTTATATGAACCAAAATATAATCCTAATAGTAATTTACTAAATTTAATCAGATTTTAGAAGATAATCTTAAATGGATAAATTGTTGGGAAGACCAAGTAGCGAATAAAAAAATAAGTAAAGATGAGTATTTAACACAAAATACTGCGGATGGGTTGCGTGTTACCATAAATTCAACTATAGAATTGTCAAAATATTTATTAGAGCAATGTGGATTTAAGTACATATTGACATGTAAGATGAATCAAGACCGTGTGGAGGTAATCGAGTTTGTTACTAACATTATTGATTAACGATAATTGGTTTAAACATATATCCATTGATTACAATATATACTCAATGATATAAAATAGATATTTAATTTTGTTTATAGCAATTTTTTGGTATGGCTAGGCAAGCCACTGGTCCTAATGAACACCCCACCACGCCTACATTTCTCCAAGTGTATAAAATGATATCGGCTTATTCATTACTTAAGCCTCCAAAAACAGGAAACTGTAAAATATTAGAACCAAACATACATACAATTACCATTAATGATCTAAAATATGTTTTAAATAATGAACATGTTTCACAAAGAGGTGAAAAAATTGAAACTTTGAAAAAAAAGATAGACTCTTTAGTCATGAATGAAGTAGAAGTAAACGACATATTTGATAATAGTATACATAATTATTATAAAGCAGAAGTTGAAGATTGTGTCCTGTACTATATATGTGGCTATATAACAAAAAATATTGTAAATAAAATTAAATGTAATAATTGCCTTACAGTGTTAACTGGTATGTATACAAAATAATTGATTTTAAAATAATCACCAACTTGAAATTTATTACTAATCTTTATAATTTAGGTAAAAAGTCTTACTCAAGCAAACCAGAAGCTACTCTTCTAAATTTAAAAACACGTGGTGGTTTGACTCATCCAAATGATTTTTTATTTAGATTACTGATCACTGTTGAAAAATCATTTGTCAAGTATTGTGGAAACAATGATGTATTTTTAATGACAATTGATGACTTTTTTGGCAACAATCAAAGTATCAATTTTCCTTGTGTTGAACATAAAAGAGACGTACTTACACAAATTATTTCAAATTTTATAATCATGAGAATGCAACAGTATTCATTAATAACAAATAAAAATGCAAATAAACTTAATGCAAAAAAAAAAAGCTAGCTAAATTAGTAAATACATAGTAATAAATAATTATTAATTATGTTCTAATATTTGTATAGATAGCGCTAGGTACACACATTGTACCTTTTAGAAACATTCATGGACTACTGATAAGGTCTTCGTTTCCAGTCCTGTATATCTTAGTTCGTGATTTTTTATTTATATACAGACGTTTTTCCGTTCCCAAAACAATGTATCGTATTTCCAGAGTCAAACTAAACACAACCATATTATTATAACGTTCGTATTAATATAATACCATATGTTTATAAGGTATTAATAAAACTGAACAAATGGCTATTATAAATTGTGCATTTATAAATTAACTAGCTGCACGTGTGCCTCGATTCCGGTCTACTACTATATATACTATATAAATAAACTGTATATTATGCAATATATCTACATTATAATACATTTTAACCCAAATATAGATGTATTGTGTAATTATAATGATTTACTGATGCTGAATTTTTATGTTGTTTTGTTTAATAGAGACGGAAAAAAGAATAAAAAATCTGAAGAAAAGAATATGCCAGCAGGACAATCATTGTCATTTGAAGATGATGATAATACATTATAAAATACTAGCTGCACGTGTGCCTCGATTCCGGTCGCTGTGGAAGCCGCCTCCGGCGCCTTCGAAGTGGTCGAGTGAAAAACGTTTCACCGGAAATTCGAAAAAAAATTGAGTCGTACTGAAAACTGTGACTGTGAGTGTCTAGCGGTCTTTTGTCGTCTGGTATAATACCGTGTCCCGCCGTATGCCCAGTTCTGTTTTGACTGGGTATAAGAAATTAGGAAATAAGAATAATTGTAATCGAATGTCTAGCTATCAATCATCGCCGTATGCAAATCTTTGCGGGATAGGGCATCTGCGTATGGCGGATTGGATGCATGATGTGCGAATCTTATAACGTGCGTATGTATAAGTGAAGGAAGAAAATAAAGTTTCTAATATAATATATATAATAATGAAAAAATCAGCGCGAAAACACGAAACGTGATAATGGTAAGAGGGAGATAAGGGAGCGACGTCGCGAATATAGTCGTGGTTGTATAGTGAAAATCGTTCCGCCGGAAATTCAAAAAGAAATTAATTCATATAGCTGCCGCAATTTTGAGTGTCTAGGAAGTCAGTCACCCGGCTTTACTTTGGGCGTACTCTGCCAGGTGGGCAATCCGACTTCGTCGGATAGCGGACGACGTGCAACGGTCGGGTAACACAATGAGGAATGCTATCCGAAAACTGTGACTTTGAGTGTCTTGCGGTCTTTTCTCATCTGGTATAAAACACTAATAGGTGTATGGTTGTGAACAACCTATGCATACCAAGTGAAAAACGTACCATGAAACTAATTAAATGCTCTAAATTACTTATACAGGTACCTGTAGGTGTGGTGTATGAAATTATTATATTGTTCATAAGTACTTATTAAGTACAGTTAAATGCATATATGTGTAGCCATGTCCTAGGCCCGAGTGCTGTGTCGTCGGTCACCAATAATTTGGCCACGATGAACGTGCAAATGAGTAATATTAAAAACATTTATATATATATGTAATATGTGACATACATGTTTGTTATAAATGTTGTTAAATAAATTGTTTATAGGAGGACCGCTTTGCAGAAGGTGGTAAGCTATAAACAGTTCCTATGTATTATTTTTTAAGTTCTTTTTATTTTCTAATTCTAATTTGTTTTTGTATTTATTTCCAGAATGAATATTATTAAATATATATAAAACAACAATTATTTATAAGTGTTTTTTTTTTTTTTATACATAACCTAACCAAACTTATATTTCAACAACATATATGTAACACATGTTGTCATAAGTATAAGTTTGCACACCTCTCCTTTAAACTGGAATGCATAGGTTCGAACAAATTACTGCTGGTACTATTGGTTAATGAATAATACTGAAGACAACATTAATTGTTAACCAATGGCTTATTGATGGTAACGGTAGCCTAAAGGTATTGCAGTAAAATAAGTAAGAAAAAAAAATGAAACTTTTCAAGTATAGTTACTAATTAAACATGGGTATCAATTAATTTTATTTATATTTGAATATAACACACATTAAAATACAATTAAAATTGAAATTATTTTTGCATATATGTATTAATATATTATTCACACATGTATATGTAGTTTTTTTGAAAGTTGTTTGAAATATCTCAAACAATAATATTAATATGTGTAAGCAAATGTAAAGGTTAGTATATACAAAAGTATATGGTGTGAATTGCAGTAATTAAACTTGGTACCTAATACATATTATATATATATATATATATTAGTATAACTTTATATGTATGTTTTAAGAAATTTAAATTTATTGAATTTATATATTGTAGTCTTTTTACATGTACTTACATTGTTATGTGTGTAACGACATTGTCTTAACAATCGACACACCAAGCTCTTATTAAAACTCTTAGCTTTTAAATAAATGTACTGCAAAATGTCTATCCAATTAGTGCATTCAAACTACTTATATATATATATATATTATGTATATTTTTAATATAATTGATATACATATTTTAAATAATTATAATGAATGTATGTACATTATCATAACAGTGTAATGTACCTATATTTTTTGTACATTACATTTGCCTAGGTAGGTTAATTTTTAAATTATTATTATTATTAAATTAAACAATTATTACATTGCTAAGGATATATTATAATATGTATATGCATATAATAGTAATAGTAACATTTACAATTTATTATAGCAAATATAATAATAACGTTTTAGAAAGATAGGTTTAAAACAGTGATAAATAAATAAAAAAATAAAAAAATTATATTCATATTATAAATAAAAACAATTATTATTTAGTAGTAATGCCAAGAAAAAATTTTGAAAAAAAAAAATGCAAAAAAACAGATTTGAATCTCGAGCACTTGAACCGTTTCTGAATTTTGCGTTTCACATATGGGTTATTGAATAATACTGAAGACAACATGAATGATCGTACTACTAAAGTAAAAAAAAAAATGTAATTTTCAAAATGTACTCATTAATTACTACATTTTTTCCTACATGCATTTTAAATACAATGAAGTTTAAATTCTAATATGTATAATACATTTTTGCATGCAAACGACATAATAAAAACAATATTTTAAGCATAACTACACCATTTAATTAATTTATTATAATACTATATATATATGTAGTTTTCTTTTTCTTGTTTTGAAAAAATAAAAATAAAAAAAAAAAAATATGTGTAAGCCAATGTAAAGGTTAGTACAGGTATGAGGTATGAATTGAAGTAATTCATAAACGACATTGACACACCAACCTCCTACTAAAACTCTTAGCTATAATAGTTAATGTACTGCAATACTCGTGAAAAATGTCTATTCAATCCGTGCATTTTAACTACTTACATTTTTAATATTGTTGAAATGCTGATTAATTGCAACTTCCACAACGTCCGGAATCGAATTAATTTACTTAATATAACAACAATAAAATTAAAATGCATGATAATTTATTAAAGCGAACACGACATTTAAGAAGATAGGTTTAAAACGCTGATATAAAAACAATTATTAAAACAGTTATTTTGAATTTTTGAATCTCGAACACTCGAACCGTTTCTCAACTTTGCGTTATATTTTATTTTATTACACACGGAAATATCGAAGATGAATAATAATAATAATAAACGCCATACGCCATAAATAACGAAAATCGACCTTTTTACCTAAAGGTACCTTTTTGAGATAATTATCAACATGGTAAGTTCTTCAATGTTCACCTATTTTGAATGCAATAAGGTTAAATAATTAAATATAAATTATTATAACTTGTAGGTATCATTTTGGCACAATTAGTCATTAAATCCATTTGTTTATTGGAAAATATTGGTTTGAGGGTCTGTGGTGTAGTTTCGGATGGAGCATCTACCAATCGAAAGTTGTGGGTAGAACTTGGCATAAGTGGACAACAAAATAAAAACTCATTTGAGCACCCATTGAATCCCAAGCGGAAAGTTTTCATGTTTGCTGACGCTCCTCATCTGATAAAAAATGTCAGAAATAGACTCCACAATAAAAAAAAGTTTAAGGGTTAGTAGGTATAAATTAAGAAATTTGTATCAAATTAATAATTCAATTTAATGTTATTTGTTTTTAGGTATCAGCAGAAACCCCATTTATAAGATGGTCACATTATCTTGATGTGTACAATAATGACATCAAAAGAAATTCAAATTCACCAACAAAAGTCTGTCCCAAAATCACTTTAAGACATTTAGAAGTTGATGGCTTGAGTAAGATGAGTGTTAAATTGGCTACACAGGTAACATATCTTATGATTACTAAAATATTAAAATAACAATAATAAATAAAAATATAGGTATAGTAAATAGTTATTAATTTGAATATAATATTTATATTTCAGGTTTTAAGTAACTCTATGGCTAGGGGAATAGAATTTTATCGTGATTACTGCAAAGTAGAATCATTAAAAACTAGCCATCAAACAGAACTTTTCACTGACCGTTTTAATAAACTATTTGATGTGCTAAGATGTGATCCCGCAGAAGGAATTAGAAATGGTAGTCTTGACTTCCAGGTATAGTGTTATATGAACCAAAATATAATCCTAATAGTAATTTACTAAATTTAATCAGATTTTAGAAGATAATCTTAAATGGATAAATTGTTGGGAAGACCAAGTAGCGAATAAAAAAATAAGTAAAGATGAGTATTTAACACAAAATACTGCGGATGGGTTGCGTGTTACCATAAATTCAACTATAGAATTGTCAAAATATTTATTAGAGCAATGTGGATTTAAGTACATATTGACATGTAAGATGAATCAAGACCGTGTGGAGGTAATCGAGTTTGTTACTAACATTATTGATTAACGATAATTGGTTTAAACATATATCCATTGATTACAATATATACTCAATGATATAAAATAGATATTTAATTTTGTTTATAGCAATTTTTTGGTATGGCTAGGCAAGCCACTGGTCCTAATGAACACCCCACCACGCCTACATTTCTCCAAGTGTATAAAATGATATCGGCTTATTCATTACTTAAGCCTCCAAAAACAGGAAACTGTAAAATATTAGAACCAAACATACATACAATTACCATTAATGATCTAAAATATGTTTTAAATAATGAACATGTTTCACAAAGAGGTGAAAAAATTGAAACTTTGAAAAAAAAGATAGACTCTTTAGTCATGAATGAAGTAGAAGTAAACGACATATTTGATAATAGTATACATAATTATTATAAAGCAGAAGTTGAAGATTGTGTCCTGTACTATATATGTGGCTATATAACAAAAAATATTGTAAATAAAATTAAATGTAATAATTGCCTTACAGTGTTAACTGGTATGTATACAAAATAATTGATTTTAAAATAATCACCAACTTGAAATTTATTACTAATCTTTATAATTTAGGTAAAAAGTCTTACTCAAGCAAACCAGAAGCTACTCTTCTAAATTTAAAAACACGTGGTGGTTTGACTCATCCAAATGATTTTTTATTTAGATTACTGATCACTGTTGAAAAATCATTTGTCAAGTATTGTGGAAACAATGATGTATTTTTAATGACAATTGATGACTTTTTTGGCAACAATCAAAGTATCAATTTTCCTTGTGTTGAACATAAAAGAGACGTACTTACACAAATTATTTCAAATTTTATAATCATGAGAATGCAACAGTATTCATTAATAACAAATAAAAATGCAAATAAACTTAATGCAAAAAAAAAAAAGCTAGCTAAATTAGTAAATACATAGTAATAAATAATTATTAATTATGTTCTAATATTTGTATAGATAGCGCTAGGTACACACATTGTACCTTTTAGAAACATTCATGGACTACTGATAAGGTCTTCGTTTCCAGTCCTGTATATCTTAGTTCGTGATTTTTTATTTATATACAGACGTTTTTCCGTTCCCAAAACAATGTATCGTATTTCCAGAGTCAAACTAAACACAACCATATTATTATAACGTTCGTATTAATATAATACCATATGTTTATAAGGTATTAATAAAACTGAACAAATGGCTATTATAAATTGTGCATTTATAAATTAACTAGCTGCACGTGTGCCTCGATTCCGGTCTACTACTATATATACTATATAAATAAACTGTATATTATGCAATATATCTACATTATAATACATTTTAACCCAAATATAGATGTATTGTGTAATTATAATGATTTACTGATGCTGAATTTTTATGTTGTTTTGTTTAATAGAGACGGAAAAAAGAATAAAAAATCTGAAGAAAAGAATATGCCAGCAGGACAATCATTGTCATTTGAAGATGATGATAATACATTATAAAATACTAGCTGCACGTGTGCCTCGATTCCGGTCGCTGTGGAAGCCGCCTCCGGCGCCTTCGAAGTGGTCGAGTGAAAAACGTTTCACCGGAAATTCGAAAAAAAATTGAGTCGTACTGAAAACTGTGACTGTGAGTGTCTAGCGGTCTTTTGTCGTCTGGTATAATACCGTGTCCCGCCGTATGCCCAGTTCTGTTTTGACTGGGTATAAGAAATTAGGAAATAAGAATAATTGTAATCGAATGTCTAGCTATCAATCATCGCCGTATGCAAATCTTTGCGGGATAGGGCATCTGCGTATGGCGGATTGGATGCATGATGTGCGAATCTTATAACGTGCGTATGTATAAGTGAAGGAAGAAAATAAAGTTTCTAATATAATATATATAATAATGAAAAAATCAGCGCGAAAACACGAAACGTGATAATGGTAAGAGGGAGATAAGGGAGCGACGTCGCGAATATAGTCGTGGTTGTATAGTGAAAATCGTTCCGCCGGAAATTCAAAAAGAAATTAATTCATATAGCTGCCGCAATTTTGAGTGTCTAGGAAGTCAGTCACCCGGCTTTACTTTGGGCGTACTCTGCCAGGTGGGCAATCCGACTTCGTCGGATAGCGGACGACGTGCAACGGTCGGGTAACACAATGAGGAATGCTATCCGAAAACTGTGACTTTGAGTGTCTTGCGGTCTTTTCTCATCTGGTATAAAACACTAATAGGTGTATGGTTGTGAACAACCTATGCATACCAAGTGAAAAACGTACCATGAAACTAATTAAATGCTCTAAATTACTTATACAGGTACCTGTAGGTGTGGTGTATGAAATTATTATATTGTTCATAAGTACTTATTAAGTACAGTTAAATGCATATATGTGTAGCCTATAAAACATAAATTAAATGTATCATGTTATATTTTGAAGAATATTAAAATACATAAATTAAACGCTGTACTTATTATTGCAAATCTTATAGTAATTTAAGGTATTAGATAAATTAAAATTAAGGTATTATATTAATTTAAGGTATTAGATAAGGTATTAGATACCTAATAATCAGTACTCACATAATATGTGTATAACCTGTGTATTAATATTATTACAATAATCCGCAAATCGAAAATATCCCCCGACTTGCTGTGCAACACCTCCCCAAGTGGGGCACAGGGTTGAGAAAATTGAATTTTTGTTGCACCGAGTCACCAATTTGAAAAAACATCGTACAGTGATGCGGTGCTAGCGGCACTCGTCGCTACGCTCCTCGGCGCCGTCGCTCCGCTCCGCAAATCGAAAATATCCCCCGACTTGCTGTGCAACACCTCCCCAAGTGGGTCACAGGGTTAAGAAAATTGCATTTTTGTTGCAGTTATGTTGTATAATATGGGCAGTGATCCCATGTTAGCGGCACTCGGCGCCGTCGCTCCGCGCGGTAATATAGTTGTGTTGCGCGCATGTGTATAAACGTAAAATCGTTAACTTTGGGAGGCTATAACTTCAAAAATAATGGTTTCCGCACAAAAATTCAAACAGTTTCGAAATCAGCGTTGAAAAACACGTCTTTAAAAAAAAAAAAAAAATCGAAATTCGTGAGGGGCGTGGTAAAGTGCATTTTAGCCGCATCATATTGTAAACGTAATTAATAATTTATATTATGTTATAATAACATCTGTATTTTTATTATTAAAAAAAAAATATGAAAGATAAAAAAAAAAATGAATAATAAGCGTAAGAACATGTATCTTTTACGCATGCACGACACTGGGCTTCGTTATATCGTTATTATGTTATAACTTATCTGTGGCCGATTATACGGCAACATGGGAATTCCAAGAGTTTTGTGTTATATTTAGAAAAAGTGTGTACACTGTACACGTCTAATAATGGTACACATAATATACACGGAAAACAATGTTTAAGAAATTTTCCAGACTTACAAAACCAAAGCGTAAGAAGAGAATCCAAAAAAATATATTGTTGAAAAAGCGCGACGTACGTAACGGAAATGTATATCAACAACTACCGACCGATGATCTCGAGAAAGAATGTAGAAATAATAGAGCACATTGAAATGCAAATAAAAAAAATCGACACTTTCGAGATACCAAGTTTGGATTTTGAGGGAGCACGCTCGGGAAACTATGCATGTCGCTTTTTAAATTAGGCGTAATTTAATAATTGGGTGACTGTAATGATTTATAAGTACACAGGGTGAAAAATTATTCTTTTAAATAATAAAAAAAATAGTACTCACAACTCTACAGAACGACAAACATACTAAAAAAAAAAGGTAGGAAAAAATAGGTGAGAAAAAAAATAGTGCAAATTTGTATAGTATGTGTAATTGTAATTTGTATTACGTAAAAACAAACGTCTTGCACGGTCGCTCGTCGAAGAAAGTCGCCCGAAGTCGGAGCGGAGAGCCGACCCAGGTCCATTACGCTTTTCGCCCTCTACCCCGCGACCACATGTCAGCAGTATAACCAAATGTTACATACCTAATTTAATTTTTTTTCAATTATTAAAAAAATATAAGCTTTTGGTCGATGGTCAACGGATTTGACAGACCCATGGTGTTGGTAATAACATCGGTAAATAACCGGTCCCCCCGTCGTCGGAGAGACCGGTCCCCCTCCAGGAGGCGAGACCGGTCCCCTCCCCAGCGTCGCCTAAGATCGCCACCCAGACGGCGAGCATGGTCCCCCGCCAGACGGGGACACGGGGAAAATCAACGGGACTCGGCCCCCCCGGTATTGGGGCACGGCGAGAGCCGAGGGCAGGCCCCGCGCCAGCACTCGGGCCATGTCCGATGCCCGAGTGCTGTGTCGTCGGTGACCAATAATTTGGCCACGATGAACGTGCAAATGAGTAATATTAAAAACATTTATATATATATGTAATATGTGACATACATGTTTGTTATAAATGTTGTTAAATAAATTGTTTATAGGAGGACCGCTTTGCAGAAGGTGGTAAGCTATAAACAGTTCCTATGTATTATTTTTTAAGTTCTTTTTATTTTCTAATTCTAATTTGTTTTTGTATTTATTTCCAGAATGAATATATTATATTAATTATTTAAATTATTTAAATATATATAAAACAACAATTATTTATAAGTGTTTTTTTTTTTTATTCATAACCTAACCAAACTTATATTACAACAACATATATGTAACACATGTTATCATAAGTATAAGTTTGCACAACTCTCCTTTAAACTGGAATGTATAGGCTCGAACAAATTACTGCTGGTACTATTGGTTAATGAATAATACTGAAGACAACATTAATTGTTAACCAATGGCTTATTGATGGTAACGGTAGCCTAAAGGTATTGCAATAAAATAAGTAAGAAAAAAAAATGAAACTTTTCAAGTATAGTTACTAATTAAACATGGGTATCAATTAATTTTATTAATATTTGAATATAACACACATTAAACTCAATAATATTTTAATATAACACACATTAAAATACAATTAAAATTGAAATTATTTTTGCATATATGTATAATAATATATTATTCACACATGTATATGTAGTTTTTTTGAAAGTTTGAAATATCTCAAACAATAATATTAATATGTGTAAGCAAATGTAAAGGTTAGTATATACAAAAGTATATGGTGTGAATTGCAGTAATTAAACTTGGTACCTAATACATATTATATATATATATATATATTAGTATAACTTTATATGTATGTTTTAAGAAATTTAAATTTATTGAATTTATATATTGTAGTCTTTTTACATGTACTTACATTGTTATGTGTGTAACGACATTGTCTTAACAATCGACACACCAAGCTCTTATTAAAACTCTTAGCTCTTAAATAAATGTACTGCAAAATGTCTATCCAATTCGTGCATTCAAACTACTTATATATATATATATATATTATGTATAATTTTAATATAATTGATGTACATATTTTAAATAATTATAATGAATGTATGTACATTATCATAACAGTGTAATGTACCTATATTTATTGTACATTACATTTGCCTAGGTAGGTTAATTTTTAAATTATTATTATTATTAAATTAAACAATTATTACATTGCTAAGGATATATAATATGTATATGCATATAATAGTAATAGTAACATTTACAATTTATTAAAGCAAATATAATAATAACGTTTTAGAAAGATAGGTTTAAAACAGTGATAAATAAATAAAAAAATAAAAAAATTATATTCATATTATAAATAAAAACAATTATTATTTAGTAGTAATGCCAAGAAAAAATTTTGAAAAAAAAAAATGCAAAAAAACAGATTTGAATCTCGAGCACTTGAACCGTTTCTGAATTTTGCGTTTCACATATGGGTTATTGAATAATACTGAAGACAACATGTATGGTCGTACTACTAAAGTAAAAAAAAAAATGTAATTTTCAAAATGTACTCATTAATTACTACATTTTTTCCTACATGCATTTTAAATACAATGAAGTTTAAATTCTAATATGTATAATACATTTTTGCATGCCAACGACATAATAAAAACAATATTTTAAGCATAACTACACCATTTAATTAATTTATTATAATACTATATATATATGTAGTTTTCTTTTTCTTGTTTTGAAAAAATATTGCAAAAATAAAAAAAAAAATATGTGTAAGCCAATGTAAAGGTTAGTACAGGTATGAGGTATGAATTGAAGTAATTCATAAACGACATTGACACACCAACCTCCTACTAAAACTCTTAGCTATAATAGTTAATGTACTGCAATACTCGTGAAAAATGTCTATTCAATCCGTGCATTTTAACTACTTACATTTTTAATATTGTTGAAATGCTGATTAATTGCAACTTCCACAACGTCCGGAATCGAATTAATTTACTTAATATAACAACAATAAAATTAAAATGCATGATAATTTATTAAAGCGAACACGACATTTAAGAAGATAGGTTTAAAACGCTGATATAAAAACATTATTATGTAAAACAGTTTTTTTGAATTTTTGAATCTCGAACACTCGAACCGTTTCTCAATTTTGCGTTATATTTTATTACACACGGAAATATCGAAGATGAATAATAATAATAATAATAATAAATGCCATATGCCATAAATGAACAAATCGCATACGCAGTTTTTTATTAAAGGAATACGTACGGAATATAACTCGGGAAAAGTAATATTCGAAAATATTCACGTCAATCGATAACGAAAATAACGAAAATCGAGGGAGATAAGCGAGCGGCGACGTGAAATAGCTAACGCGCGAGAAGTATTACGATTGGTCGTCATGGAAGAAACGCGGAGTGCCGTCAGCGCCCCGCGCGGATCTTATAGCGTTATTAGCATTTTATTATATAAGACTAGACTTCGGTCGTTTGTCATCCCGCCTGCGGCGGAAAGACTGTGTGGGCGGTGGTGCTCTTTGTCGATTCACCTCGGGCGATGCTGGGTTTTTCGATCCGGCCTGCGGCGGCAACGCGGGGTCGTCGGGTATCGTCGCGTTGGCAGCACTGGTCTGGCGGTAATTTTTGAACGCGGAAGAGTGTCTAGTCCTAAGTCACGGCTGCTGAAAATCGACCGGCGATTCAAGTCGATCGTACGACAAAGCCGGCCAGGTGGGCAATTCAAAGACGTGTATGTCCGGTACTCGAGCGTGTGTGTTGAAATCGGAAATTCGGATTCTGAGTTTGAGTGTCTAGCTATCAGTCATCTCGGGAGAAAGTCGATTCCCTAACGGACAATCCGCTCGCGGCGGATCGGATGCAGTGGGAGTCTAAGTCGCTCGTATGCAAGTAGCTAGTCAGGTGGGCCATGCACCGGGCGTGTATGTCCGGTTCTGGAGTGTGTGTGTTGAAATCGGAAATTCGGATTCTGAGTTTGAGTGTCTAGCTATCAGTCATCTCGGGAGAATGTCGATTCCCGAACGGACAATCCGCCTACAGCGAAAAGTGCTCGAAACGGCCGTTCAAATCTGAATAACCATACAGGAGGTAACAAAATTGTATTTTTTGATAATTATAGAGAACAGTTATCAGATGTTTTATGTTAGGCTTATTGTAATCATTGTTATGTTTTCGCGGTCATAACAAATAAGTCGACAAAATCTAATTTTCTGATTGGCTGCTATTTTTACCGCGTCAAGAGACATCAATGCATTGCCAGCTGCATGTTATTTGGTTTTTGTCAAACATTTCTCAAAACACCTTTCAAGTGAGTACTCGTCGGTTATAGTATTAAAATAATATTTCTTAGGTTATGTATCGAACAATTTCATACGTATTTGAATAAAACTATTTTTTTTTTTTTTGAAATCTAGCATGCCGAAAGAGAACACGTCGTATTACAACGGCCGTGGTATGCGGGTGTATAATGCACCCGTGTACCACGGTGCTGCGCCCGTCCGCCGTCCGGGAGGAAACGCCCGACGTAAGTATCTAATAAAAAAAAGCACATGCGTATTGCATAAGCCAAGTATAACACTAAACATGATTTGTACGTTTCAGGATGTTACAGGTGCCATCAGGTGGGTCACGTGGCAAGGAATTGTGGTAAGTTTGTCCTATTATTTATTTTGTCACGTGCTAAGCTTTTGTAACTTTTATCAGACTCCCCCTGCGTGGTACCTGCGGCATCGTCGGTGGCGGCGAATGGGCAGCGGCAACAGCCACAGCCACAGCAGCGGCAACAGCCACAGCAGCGGCAACAGCCACAGCAGCGGCAGCGGCAACAGCCACAGCAGCGGCGGGGCCATAAAAAAAGGTAAGATCGCAAATACCAAAATATGTCAATCATCAAAAACATAAAATGTATTGTTTTCAGTAGTTCAGTCGGAGAAACCTGGCGGGAGGGGTCGCCGGCCGCAGCCTCCACTCCTGAACCGTCGGGTGAGGTGTGGCTGACGACCACCTCAACGGCTAACAATGAAAAGTAAGAATAGTCAATATTATATAAATAAAAATATTAAAAAAATATAATTATATACATCATTTTCAGTGTGGTCGGGTCCGCAAACAGCGGGAGGTGGGCGGTTACGGCCGATGGTAAGTTTCAATTTGACGATTTTGTCTACTTCATAATTTATTTAACATTGTATTTTTTTTAAATATTTTTCAGAATGAATAAGATAATCAACCATTATAACTGTAGTCCACTGGTGTTAAAATTTAGTAGTTTTATAAAATCCCACATTATTATTATTATTATTATTATTATTATTTACGCCAAACGGCAATTTACAAATTAATAATTAGAAAAAGTATGGGTAGATAACAGTATAAAATAAGTTACAATAATAAGCTTAAAAACTAAAGTAGTTACATATTTATATAAGGTTAGATATGACAGATAGAAAAAGTGAGCAATAGGTACAGAATTAACTAAATGGCATTATTGACACAACGAAGCATGCGGTGCAAAGGATGATTATTACCATATGAGGTGGAGTGAGTAGGAATGAGGAAGTGTGCATGATGTCTCATAGGGTAGGTAGGTACACGGAAATTTATAGAGGAAAGAAGATCTGGGGCATCTATTGATCCATCAAGTAGACCTTGAATAAAACGGAAATCAGCATCATTACGTCGAGAAGAAAGAGTAGGAATATTTAGCTTTAATAGCACAGATGAGTAGTCATGTTGAGGACGTTCGATTTTGAGTAAGAAAGAGACATAAGAAAGAAACCTATTTTGGACTCTTTCAAGCCTTAACTGGTCTTTTGCTAGGTAGGGGTGCCAAACTATCATACCATATTCTAAGATAGGGCGAACAAGAGACAAGTAAAGTGTACGAAGACAACGAACAGAGCTAAACATTTTGGTATTACGCAAAATGAAACCCAGGACTTTCAGTGCTTTACATATGGTAACATTAATATGGTGGTTGAAATCAAGAGAGGGACTGAAGTGTATACCAAGATCTTTGATAGTGAAAACACGCTTTAGAGGGGTGCCGTTGATATGGTATGGGTAAAATATTGGGTTATGACGCCTAGAAAATGTCATAATATGACATTTGGCTAAGTTCAAGCTAAGACCAAGACGCAGGACCCATTGAGTGAACTCGTCAAGTTGATGTTGTAGAGTCTGGAAACAGGAAATGTCATCGGAATTCAAATAAATTTTGATATCATCTGCAAAGAGGAGAAATTTGGCCTTGGTGATCGACTTACTGATTGAATTAACAAATAAGATAAAGAGTAAAGGACTGAGATGACCTCCTTGCGGGACACCAGAGGGTATATTGATTAACGACGACACACAATTGTTGACCTTTACAAATTGCTGCCTATTGGAGAGGTAAGAACGCAACCATGAGAGGAGGGGATCACCGATACCCAGCAAGTCTAGCTCATTGATAAGAAGTCCATGATCAACCGTGTCAAATGCTTTTTTAAAGTCGGTGAAGATTACATCAACCTGACCACCCTTTTCAATGTTATCAAGCAAGTAAGTAGAGAAAGCAACACTACTAGTGACTGTAGACTTGCCAGGTCTAAAACCATGCTGTTCATCTATAATTATGTGATTTAAACTTCTTTTAATATTAGAATAGACTAAAGACTCAAAGAGTTTGGCTAGATGCGGAATTATGGAGATTGGCCTATAATTTGTAACATCAGAAATATCTCCTGCTTTTAGAACAGGTGTCACTGAACAAATTTTCCAGACGGATGGAAATATGCCTTCGGAGAGAGAGCGCCTAAATAACAAAAATACAGGGTATGTGATAGAGTGGCGACAGTTATACAATAAGCAGCGACCCGAAACACCGTCGGGCCCATTTGAGAAAGAATTATTTAGTGAGCCAAGGAGAAGGTTGATATCATTTGGGGAGAAAGTAATGTCAGATGGTAGATTAAAAGGCAACTGACCAAAAGAAGGAGATAGAGATTGTACCGATGATTGTGAGTGGTTATGTGTGGAAGAGAAATAAGAAGCAAAAAGATTTGCAGACTCGGCGTCAGAACTAGAGGAAATATTATTGAAGTGAACTGCTGAAGGTATTAATGGTGCTTGTTTAAGATTCCTAACATAAGTCCAGAACCTAGAAGGAGACGATGTCAACGTCTCTTCGGTTTGCTTGATATAGGCAGAGTAGTCAAGTTTAGAACGTTGTTTACATTTGTCTCGCAAGTCAGAAAATATTGAATAATCTGTGGGAGAACTAGTGCGCTTGAATTTTTTATGGGCCTGCTTTTTATCGAATATTAAACTTTTGAGGCAATGAGAAGTCCAGCATGGAAATTTAGAGAATGAAAAGACTTTTAAAGGGACATATATTTCAATGGCACTGAGTAGTGTGTCATTAAATATCGATGCAGATTCGTCCAGGGTAAGTGATGAGAAGATATTTTCCCACTCAAAAGAATCAAGGAAATGAGACATGGCAGTATAGTCACCGGATTTAAAGTCACGAAACGAGTTAACGGCTGGCTGGGGATCATAACGTACTATGGGATATTTAATACATAAAGGTGGGTGAAAGGAGTCCGAATCTACCAGAGAATAAGGGGCTCCAGTAACTGAAGACTTTTCAGTTGTTGAAAACACAAGGTCCAAAAGACCACCATGGGAGTTATGTACCTGATTGAGTTGGAAGAAGTTGAGAAAGGAGAAAGAGTCAACAAGATGGGAAGACATAGAAGATAAGTTACCAGAAGCTGTAAGTCCTAAGCGAGAGATATTACTAGACCAGTTTATGTGCGGGAGGTTATAGTCACCACATAGAAAAATATTCGATGGGTTGACAGAGGTTAATACTTTCTCAACTGCGCTAGTGTGGGCTTCATATAATGGCAAAGAGGAGCTTGGTGGAAGATAAACAGCACCAATCAATAAAATGAGGGAGCCTATATATAAAGCAACAAATAATTGCTCGACTTGAACAATATCCACGCGTATAGAGGAAGATTTAATGGAGGAGCGGACAGCAATAAGAACTCCACCACCCCTAATGTGGGAACTTGTTTGAAGGCATCTATCATATCTGTAGACGTGAAAGTTAGAGAACCCAAGCTCAGAGCTAAGGATATCTGGATTTAACCAGGTTTCTGTAAGGATAATGACGTCATATGAGTGAAACATAGGGATAGCAGTTTTAAGATTAGTTAGTTTAGTCCTTAAGCCACGTACATTCTGGTAAAATATGTTAAAAATAGACGAGTTCAAATGGTTATTTATAACAGAGGGTGGGATTACAGGGGTATGGGGGATGACAGATACATTATTAGAATATTTGTTGATAAATTCAGAATAGCAGTTAAGAGTAGATTTATAGCGGGTGCAGTATGTACAAGTTGAGACGGTGGTAGATATATGTTGACAGTCCTCAGCGATGAAGGGACTCGCCGAGAAAATTAGTTTTTGATAGGGCACTTGTGGCAGAGTTGTTATGGGCAGAGGCACTCACATCACGGTGGTTGACAAAGATATAAGGGTTACCATTTTTGTATCTGACAGCGATCCCAAGTTCACCATTTTTCTTACGGGCCTCAAGTTCTGCATATGTCCGACGAATTTCCAAACGCTCAGCTACTGTGCGGTCACGGACAACCGAAATTGGTGGTGGGGTTACGGTGGAAGAACGTTTACTTCCATTGAAATCACTGACAAACTTGAGGGCAGATTCCTTGGCGGGGAAAAGTATTTTAAGCGGACGAGGCCGCTTAGCATTTACTCCTCCTAGTCTGAATAGTTTTAGATTTGGAGGTAAAGACAACGCAAGAGATAAAATAATATCAGATAGGAGTTTTATGTCGTCAGCTATTCTATCAGCAGGCTGGGGTGACGAAGATTCTGGGAGGCCATGAACAATAGCATTGAATGAGCACTTCTCACATTGTAATGACATTGTCGGGCAGGTGTTGTAATCAATTGAAAATATTTGTAGTGTACATTGTTGTTAATACTGACTGGTAAATAATCGTATTTTTACATAAAATAATGTACACACTGAAAAGTAATTGATATTATAGAATAATTAATAATATTGTTGTTGAGAATATAAAGTATTTTGGTGTTATCTGTGACAATTAGTATATTATAATATCATCATTGATTATAAATACATATATAAATATATATATAATAATATTCTTATTATATTATATGAGTAAGTATTTATAATCAATGATGATTATAATAATATGTAGGTGCTGTTCAAATAGCTTGGCAACGGTCATTAGACTAATTGCAATAATTAAACCATAACACTGTTTTTCAGTACCAATTAGTGTAATGACTTTCCAATTTTTTTGATTAACCTGTATATTAGCAGCAACATAATAATAAAAATAATAGTAGTGTGATAAATGTTACTATACATGAGAGTATTAATAAATAATAATATTTTTTTTCATGTGATAAGATGTGTTCCAAGCTATTAGCTACCTGCTACATAGGTGAACGATTAAGGTATGACTAAATCAAATACATCACAAACACAATTGAACTGTTATCTATAGTATTAGTTGGAATAGTCTATATCAATCGTTGATCGACTATAATATTTTAGTTATGGATTTAAACCAATAATTGATCATACTCAGGGATAAAGACCTAACAACTATATAATATTAAATATATGTGTATTATCATCTATAAACAGTAATATATAATAATAAAAGTAATACACAATAGTATAATAATAATAATAATAATAATAAGTATAATACAATAAGTATAATCAAACGTAATATGTATAATAATTGAAATACTACAGTCACAGTTAACCAACCGTCATATCATAAGCACATGAAACAAAAGTGTATTTATCTACACACGGTATTGACAGTAAAAAATGAAAAATTCAATGTATTGTAGGTATTTTACAGTACGAACACAATGTTACATAGTTAAAAGGTAATTACAATTGCGATTGAACAAATAGATAGTGATACGACATGTTACAAAATGTTGAGGTTAATTTTTAATTTGACTAATTTTAATACTGATACTTAAGAAACAAAATACAAAGGAAAATCATACTGTTAAAATATAGAACGTCGACAGTCGTCCATAGACATTGAAGTACGAATTTAAGGTTATACAATAACATAATTAATCTTTTAAGTTAAATACAGCGACAATATTTACAGTGATCACAGAATTAAATTTGTCTTTTTTTAATAATATATAAGGTTTAACAATAAGAAGTAAAACAAATAAATACATTAGGTTAAACATTAAAAGCATTTGTCATTTTGTTGGGTGTCATTTCAAAAATGTTTCTAAGGGTTTTCAGTTGTGGTTAACATGAATGAAACACAGAGTGGGAACTGAACCAATAATATCACTGTTGAAGGTAGCAGTGCTATGTTGAGAAGTCTACGATGTTGGCCTGGCATGTTGTGGTTTGTATCTCAATGTTTCCTCACAAAACAGCCTAAAAATACAATATACCAGTTTATTATTTTATATCCTATCTTAATTTATTGCTATATTATAAATATTTTTTAAGTAACTATTACTATATATATATTTTTTGTTTTTCTTTCTTTTTTTTCTAATTTATAATAATTTATTACTATATAAACTTTTAAAAAATTTAATATTTAATGATTGTATCTTATATTCAACTTAGTCTTATTTTATCTTATTTTATTTTATTCTATTACTATTAACACACATATGTAAAATGATTTAGAACTCCAATTTCGCCAATAAGAGGTATACCTCAGTGGTGAATTGGGCCAATTAAGTAAAACAATTTATGAATAACATCTTTAATAACTGTATATAATAATTGTATAATTTGTATAATATTTATTTGAATATTTATTTTTGGCCAATAAATTATCTTATCTATCTTAACTATTCATAATAACCTCAGTGTTGTGTCGAGAAGTCTCCAGAAACAAAAAACCTCGAACACAGCTTGGGAGACTTGTGACCCATGGTGTTGCACGAACTGCGTCCATATCCGTCGAAACCTAAATGTAAATGTGAATGTGAGTATAACGGTCATGTTCATTGGGACGTAAATGGTTCATACTTACTTGTGTATAGAAACCCCATGGCGGCATCAAGTTTCCACACCAAACACAGTTGTTCACCATTTTTCAACAGCCTGAAAATGTTAATTCTATAAGTATGCTGAAAACCAGTTAATTAATTTAATTTCAAAACGTTTGACATTAGTTACAAATTCACTTTGCAGTGAATAAGCATCCAGAGAGAACCACGGGGAGGTTGTCAAACTTTCTCTCCACAAGGACCACAAAGGTCGGACCACACAGGTCGGACCACACAGGTCGGACCACACAGGTCGGACCACAAAGGTCGGACCACACAGGTCATACCACACAGGTACCCGCTGTCGCATATAGCGACGGCTAAACTTATAGCAAATAATTAAAAATTATCGGCATAAGTGATTTAGACTGTAATAACTAATGAGTATTAAGTGTAATTACACTGCTCAAGTTATGGTTGAACAAAAACGGCCGATCACAACACGTCTGAATACACTATATTCTTTGTGATAAATCGACCGTCGTCGCCACCGTACATACCAACTTTTATTGATTCCGAGTCCCGCACTCGTGAGAACGCAACGTACAGTTGTCCGTGCGTAAACACCGGGGACGGCAGAAACAAACCAACTCTGTCGAAAGTTTGACCCTGAGACTTGTTGATCGTCATCGCGAACGAAAGTCTCACCGGGAACTGAACCCGACGCATGGTGAAGGGCAGGTCGTCGTCTCCGCTGGACGACAGCGGTATCCTGGGGATGACGATGTCGTCCTGCCCTTCTCCCGCGTCCGCCAACAACCTCGCTTTGAAGTTGTTGCGCCTCAGCAACCACTAACCTTGTTCCGTTGCACAGTCTGATTTTCGGATCGAGGTTCCGCAGCAGCATGACCACTGAACCGACCACCAGCGTCAGCCTGTGCGGAGGAAGTCCGTCGGGCTCCAGCGAGTTCAAAAACTCGGTCGGGTAGTTGGCAATCTCGTCCACGTCGTCCGCCACCACCGTGTCTATGGCGGTGTAGGTTCTCGCGGCACCCGCAACGCGTTGCAGCACCGTGCGATTGACCTGTCTACAATCCTCGTTCCGGGGACAGAGAATAATTTTCCGAGCAAAGTCGTTGACGTTAGCCAACGAAATTTGCTGCGGGTACACAAAATCAATCAAATTAGCTATGTCACATACCATATTCCTGGGGATTTCGACGGTGTTCACATTTCCGTCAACCGCGGGCAGCTGGCCGTTGCCGAGTTGAAGCAACCAGGCGGCAAAGTCTGCGTCGTTGTTGGCCCGCATGTCCTGCGTCAGACTGAAACGCTCGAAGACGTCCCACAGATGGTGGTGCCTGATTGAAGCCGCCACGATCGCGGCCCTCGTCCCCCTGCGGACCACCGGCAGTATCTGTCTGAAGTCACCCGCGAACAGAACCGTCTTACCACCGACCGGTAGTTCCGATTGCATTATGTCCTTAAGCAACCGGTCGACCACCATCAGTTGGAGCCCCGGAGACATTGACGCTTCGTCCCAGACGATGAGTGCCGCCTCCCGTATCCTACGCGCGCGCAAGGACTGCAAGGCGATGGACGACGTAGAATCTTCGTTGAGCGTACCGAAAGGCAAACCGAACGCGGAGTGAACGGTCATACCACCGTCCATGAGCGTCGCCGCTATTCCCGTGAACGCCACGGACAACACGGATCTGCCCATGTTGCGGAGCGACCATATTAGGCAGCCGTAAAGCGTCGTTTTCCCCGTACCTCCGGGCCCGTCGACGTAGAACATTTTCGGGACGTCGCGGTTGTCGTTGACGGCCGCCATCACGCGGTCGTAAACCGCCCGCTGTTCGTCGTTGAGGTTATCCAACTGCAGGGTCCAACGCACCACTGCGTCGACGAAGGCGTCGACGTCTCCGCCCGCGTCCTCTTCGAGCAGCGCGACGTCCGGATTCGGCAACCCGTAGTTGGCCAGCGTTTTACCATGACCCCGCAGCAGCCGCCCGATGGCGTCCAGGCATGCGGCCCTCGCGCGGTCCTCGTCTCTCAGTCTATGGAAGAAGTCTTGCCTCAGGTCTTCCTCGCTTGCCATGTACAACGCCAGCGGATCCGCGGCCTCGCAGTACAGCAGGATCGTCACCAGTAGGTAACGCAGCTGTGCGGGAGTGTCCACGGCCGCGGACTCTGTCATGCACGCCAGCAGGGCTTGGTCATCCTCCAGGAGCCCAAGCGCCACCGCCGCCGCCGCGTAGGTCGGATACACGACCCCGTCAACGGTCCTCATGTCTCTGAACGACCGAGGACCTCTCCTGTGCAGCAGCAGCAGTCGCAAGAGGAATCGGTCTCGATCTAGGGGGTTGACCGCGTACATCCGAGACAACGTCTCATTGGCCATTACCCTATATAACTAAATATAGTTATTTATCAATCGTCTATTTATTAATTTATTATTTATATTATTATATCCATATAGTAGATAATTATATTATGTAAATTTAAAATGTCAACTTATAAGAATAATAAAATTTAAAAATGAAATAATTTTTTAAGGTCAGTGTACTATTGTATGAATTAATTATGTAACATTAATATCAAAAACATAATAACCGAAAATTAACCATTATTTTTATAGTTTAAGATGTTAATTTGCATATAAAAACAACAAACAAATGAATATTTAAAAATATAAGTTGAGTGTTTTTTTTTTAAATCATAGTAACAATATTTAAGGAGTTATACATCAAAGTTAATAAAGAATTTTTGTTTCGTTGTCCGTGTATGCTACATTTTTAAAATAACTTTTTCATTTAATTTAGTCGAATAACTTATGAGTTGAAAACAGTTGTGTAGTATAATAATAAGTAGAAATAAATTGCTTACTTTTCAATTTCATTTCTGTCTTGGACTTCTACTGTAGCCATGTCGTGGCCTTTGAAGACGTATTTGTATAAATACTTGACGCTCTTCACAGTAGAACACACCTCTACGTTGATGTGTGCATCGTACTTGGCGAGCAGGTACGGGTTGTAGGCAACTACAAACTCGTTGCTGACCCGGTGACCCCTCACGAGGGCCTCGATTCCGTTGTCTCGTCGACGGTACGTTGGGTACCCGCCGTCTGAAACGTAAACTGTCTCTGCACAATATGCCTTTGGATATTTCTTTAGACATATCCCTTCAGCCATACACGGACTGTTGCGGTTCAGTTGCCCACATGGTCCGTGTATCATGTGACTCGTCACAGCTGTGAACAGTCTCTGATTGTTCTCGTCTGCTGGGTCTGGCAGTTCAGCGCACACGACATCGTCTACATCCTCGGCTGTGAGCAGCTTGTTGCCATCGCTAAGGATGATCAGTATGTGTGCGTGTGGCAGACCGCGTTTTTGAAACTCAACAGTGTAAACATATGCGTCTACGTTACCAAACACTCTGTTCTCAGTTATGTCTGACATGAGCTGCTTGAGTTTGGCGTGAAACACTCTTGCCACCAGTTCGGGTCTGTCACTTGCAACTGTATGATTTCCTTTGTTGCTGACGATCTCGGGCCACCCAGGATTGCAAGTGAAAGTAATGAACAGGTCGGGTTTGCCGTACTTGCGCACTATGGTCATTGCATCCTGGTAGCTCTGTTTCATGTAACGCGGACCTCCAGTGAAGGTCGACGGCAAAATCATTCTGCGTCCAACCGGGGCAGGTTCTTCAATGTGCAACTGCTGGTTGATGTGATCCACCAGGCCCTGATACGCTTCGGCAAACAGGGCTCTCTGATTGCGTTCAATGAACCGTAGGTTGTTTGTTTCCATTCGTACGTATTGGTCACAGACGTACTGTTGAAACAGAAAACCACCACGGTGTATCAGACTGAATCGTTGATGCCTGTGGTCGTTAGTTCCTTCGTAACGAATGGCCAGACGGTGACACGCAAATTCTCTGATAGTGTTGCGTGTGCGCACAGCATTTCGCCGGCCACCATCATCTTGTCGCAGTTCGAAATGCCAACCCAGTTCACCGTGTGGGAACAACAGGGGGTATAGCATTGGATCTGCGTGCTGGGAGCCGTACGATAAGTTTTGCATCCTGTGTTGTGGGTTCACCGGATTCGAGTCGAACACCGCCAGGTCGAGGTTTCTCGGCGGTTGGCCATTGTTTCCAGCAAACACGACCGAAACTTCGTTGACTTGAGTTGGCGGTAGATTGTACCGCCTTGGGTCACTGTTTGGGTCAGCCACCAAGTGCATGGTGACTCTCCTGGGTTGCACCAGAGGATTGGCGTTGGCAATTCTCTGTTCCTCCAGCCACACTGCTCTCATGTTGCTGAATGCCATGGCAAATGGATTGGTTTGCCTCAGCATCGTGTCCAAGTCTGTAAGCACAGTCTCGTTTAGCTCACCCTGGTGGTTCTGGTTCATGCGAACACGGTTTGCTTCCCCAGATTCAATGAAATAGAGCTCACAGTAACTTGGGTGTCTGTCGTCGTTTCTGACGACGTCATTGGTGATCTTTCGATACACCTGCCCGTGTACGGTGAACACTCTCGGACCGCGACCAGGCAATCTTCTCTGATTGAGGTCAGTGGAGAAGGCGGCAAACGCAAGAGTGTT
>JANEHU010004265.1:0-24721 GCA_027563435.1 Nasonovia ribisnigri | reverse complement strand
GATAATATGTAGATTATATGTAATGTGAATTACGTGTAACTGTAATGAGTAAAGAGAAGATTAAGTACGTAAGTAATGTAACCATAGGTTAGACATTACTCATTGTCGTCGGAGGGGTGTGTGAAGTATGATAATTAAACATTACTAATAACCGATAGTAATAAAACAAATACAATATAGTTGTTCCTAGTTATATAATGTTAGTATAGTTCTATTAACCGTTATAGTATAGTATAGTATAGTTTTTATTGCATGGTTAATGAGTAAGTTTTATACAAATGTGTTTGTATTTTGTAGGAACAATTTAAAAGTGTATGAATGCCTATATTAAAAGTACATTTAAAATACAGAGAGGCATAACTAACTGTGATTACTACTTGTAGTCATTGGAGGCAACACTGGGAGCACTGTACAATTAACAATGCTGTTTAATATGTTTTAATATATTTAACTACACCTTTTTCTAAGTTCTGCCTAACCCAACCTTAATACAATATTTTATAATAATAAAATGTAAGTACTGCTGAATGTAAGTAACCACCTAAAATTGACATTGTAGTAGTATTGAGATAGTAAAAGACTTTGTAGTGACTTTTGCTAAGTAAAACATGTTGCTGTTGTGCTGTAGTGCAGGGTCTAAAACAGTGTACATAATATTTTGTTATTAAGTAATATTGAGAACCGTGTAAGAAAACGTTCAAGTATTTTGTTACTTTTATGGTAACATTTATGATGTTTCACTAATAAAAGCTCACATGTTGTAGTCTGCATGTTTGAGTCTGCATTAGTTAACTACATAAACCAAAATCTAATCTCTGGCCAGCCTAACCAATAATAAATAATAATAAATGTAAGTATCTATACTTGTTGGATCATATAAATCGTACATTGTACGGTGTACAAAATGTACCTACTTATATAAAAATAAAGTATAAGAAGGTATTGAAATAATCATAACACTACTGAGAATAACACATGTGAAATGATAAAATACTTATCTAGTACCTACACAATTTACAAATAAAGGAGAGAGAGGTTAGTAGAGAGCTATTCTAGGAATACTTTGTGTAGTAGTAATATTAAGATGTAAAACTTAAAGTATTCTCTTTAGGTTAAGTCAAGTTGATATATTTATGGTATAGTATGAAGCAATGTAGGAATCAAAATAATTATCTGTTTCAGTCAACGGTATCAAAGTGTTTAATAATATGCAATAACACCATTAACACTATTGAATGTCGTTCAAGTTATGTGAATATATGAAGTCGAATGTAAATTCAGGCTTTTAGTTTTCAAGAATGTCGTACCTAGCCAGTATAGTATAGTATAGTATGGTAAAGTATAAGTATACCAACAGAGACACTTATTGTCATTAAATTTAATAATTACATGTCGTAGAATAAACAGATGAAATGCAAATTAGCGCTGCTGAACGATGTTTAAAAAATGTAAAGTAATTTCCATATTGTAAAAGTAGGTACACTGTTGTCGGCATACAAAACATAACACAACTCACTGTCAAAAAGTACACGGGTAGGTATTTATTATGTTTGGCGGCATACTCGTGCAGTAGGTTTATGTTGTAACAAAAACGTTGAATACCGTCAAGTCAAGTTAGGTAGCTTAGCAGTAAGGTAGCTTCTTATAAAACATAAGTTCGTGTAGGTGTATTAAACTCACCAGAGACGGCACCGCTGTGTGTGACAGGTGGCGGCGTCGTGATTGTGAAGTTTTAATGATGTAGTTTAACATTTTTAAAATGTCAAGTGAAAAAAATTATATTGCTAATCAGTGTGTTATCAGTGTGTGTACTATTTTTAGAAAGACGGTGAATATTATTATTATTATGTTATTGTCATTAAATTTGTGTACGGTCTTAAAACGAACTCGCGTATAAATCTACGTCCGGTTATGAACACCGAACGCGAATAATATTTCGAAGAGCTAGTTTAATAACAATAATAACAATACACGTGTTTTAGTATGAAAAGTGTTACTCACTTGTATGAAAAGCGGCGTTCGATGGCCTAAAAAAAAACGTGTAAAAGGCGTCCGAAATGCGCACAGAAAAGTTAAGGGAACTAAGAAAACTGAGAAAAATTAACTCTTCGGTGCGCTTAGATGTTCGCCGTATGGACACTGGGCACAAGATGACGTTTGATGACATGGCGCGTTTAACGTCGCTAAAGTTTTTCCCCGCACGGCTACTCACTCAACCGATAACGTCAGGTTAGGTACGCGTTACTCATAAGTCATAATCTTAAATCTAATGGCGGTACAACTGTAGTATTGCATTTATTATATATAAATATAAATCATACATTAACGCACGTAATTAATAATACCAATAATACAGCATTATTAAACTTCAATATCTATTGAAATATAGAAGTACCTATATTAATTATATATTATATATATTACGATTTTCAGCCAGAATTGTGTGTAGGTACGTTAAACTGCAAATATAGGTAACTGCTATGTACACAGTAGATGCATATTATGCATGAGTTATAACCTATTGTAAGTGGTGTGACTGTGTGAGTATAACACTATTCAACCACCTCGACCAACTACTTTACAAAATGTGTAATATATAACAATGTTGTAATGCACTGCTCTATATATTATGTATAGAAATGTCGCTGTGTCATTATATCATTATGAATATGACTAATGAAAACCTTTGTGCTTTATTTATACTCTAATAGATAAATTATCACCAACATTATATACCGTACTTAATTCAGTTAGTTCAATCAATATCATATTAAGCAGGTAGGTAAAGTACATTAACTATAACTTATAGGTACCTGATATGTACATATTACAGTTATAACTATTGCGAGTAGCTCGTGGTGTTTAAGTATCGAACAACCGCAGCTCCCTTACACAAGTGCAATAGAAATATATAACAAAATCGTAATACACAGCTGTGTATCCAAACCACGATTAAAGATATTATATCTTTAATCGTGATCCAAACGTTTCTGTGACAACCATTATATATACATTTTTATATAATTGCGACATCCAATATATCATTAGTCATCATACAAATCAATAAGTCTAAAATGTGATTTATGTACGCATTATATACAACGCAGCTAAAAAGAATTAATACGAAATAAACAAATCGCGAAAAAAAAAACGAAAAAAAGAATTTTGAATTAACACGGCCGCCGCAAATTTGAACAATCCGCCGCGGCCGGAATCGAACGCCTCACCGCCGGGTAACCTGTCTAACGCCCTAATCCTACCTACCTACCTATCGAGTTGAGAACTGGCGTGAAATCTCTGCCTCTTAAAGCGTCTCGCCGCCGAAAAAAATCCAGCCCATGTTAAACAGTATAGGTGTAGATAATAAAATCAAGTGTTACCTAATTTATTATTTAAAATAAATAGTTTGTTCCATACAATACTCTACCTATATAAGTTATATCAAATAGTATATAGTTACATATTATCAATATACAATTTAATTTTCAGACTTTAATTAAATATAGGTACATAGAGTTCTATTTTGTTTATGAATATTGTATTATTTAGAATCTGTAGCAGTATTTGTATGCTACACTAATAAATTTATATAAACTGTAACATATCAAGTACCTACTACATAGTATGTTATATATTTATTGCTATCTAACAACAGAATCGAGCCCTTGTCTGACTTAGATGCGTTGACAAATAGCTGTGGATGTCAATTATATATATAGTTATTTATCAATCGTCTATTAATTAACTTGATTTTATGCTCACGATGAATAAAACCTATCTACCTATAGTATAGTCATAGTATAAACCTAGTTCATCAAATAGTATAGCAATATATATCATTATAAAATTTAACGGCCAGAATTTAATACATGAAGATCTATTAGTTTATAATAAATTATTGTATTATATAGTATCTGCAGCAGGTTATATTAGTATCATCTTTTCAAGTATATATATTATAGAACTATCCCATATAATCCAGCCCATGTTAAACAGTATAGGTGTAGATAATAAAATCAAGTGTTACCTAATTTATTATTTAATAAAATAAATAGTTTGTTCCATATAATACTCTACCTATATGAGTTATATAAAATAGTATATAGTCACATATTATCACTATACAATTTAATTTTCAGACTTTAATTAAATATATGTAGGTACATAAAGTTCTATTTTGTTTATTAATATTGTATTATTTAGAATCTGTAGCAGTATTTGTATGCATTAATTATGTAACATTAATATCAAAAACATTTAACCATTAAGATATAAAAACAACAAACAAATGAATATTTAAAAATATAAGTCGAGTGTTTTTTTTTAAATCATAGTAACAAAATACTTTTATTTGTATAAAATAAAAACTTTTAGAATCGTAATAAAAAAAAAAAAAATCGAAAAAAAAGAATTTCGAATTAACACGGCCGCCCCAAATTTCCACGTTCCGGGGCCGGCATCGAACGCTCCACCGCCGGGTAACTTGCCTACCGCCCTAATCCTACCTACCTACCTATCGAGTTGAGAACTGGTGTGAAATCTCTGCCTCTTAAGGCGTCTCGCCGCCGAGGCGAATCGCGAACGCTACGCCGTCGTCCGCCCCGCGGTCTCCCGGATCGGGCGGTCTGCCGCGTCGGACGGCGGACGACGTCCTCGGCCGCGTTCTCCCGGAGAGAACGCGATTTACGGGAAAAAAATCCAATATATATATAGTAGTAATATAGTAATGACGACGCCGCGGTCTACTGTCGTCGGTTTTACTCGCCCGCGGCACTCGCCGGGATCGAAGTGGGGCGGCGCGCCGACGGTAAATTTAGCGGGGATTCCGAATACGGGGCGAGCGGGGATATGAGACGTTTGAAAGTGGGTTAAAACTCGACTTTACGAAAAAAAAACGGCCAAACGGCGCGCTTCGGCGGCGGGCGGTTCGCGCGCGATCTCCGCCGAGTAAGGGTCGAGACGAATAAAGCGCGGCCCGGGGCGGCGTGTAAATCTCCCGGGGAACGCGAATAAGGTCCGAGCGGGGCCGCGCGTCGCCCCGAAGGGGGGTAAAACTCGACTTTTCGAAAAAAAAAGTCGAATTTCTAGTCGAAAACTCGTAAAATTGATAAGGCGTCGGTGATAACGCGGCGACGGCTACGCCGGATTTTTTCATTGGCGCGCGCTCGTTCTACCCGCCGCACGGTCCGACGTTCACTAAATAACGCATAAAAACGCCATAGGGAGCGCCCTCGGTTTAGCGTTTTATAGTATAAGACTAGCTCTCCGAGCGTCGCTGGGGGAGACCCCCAGACCCCCCAGTGATACTCCCAGTGGAAACCGATTTGCCTAAAATATTGGTCCAAAATGTGGATTGCCGATGAGAATAGTGGATGAGTGATAAGGAAAGTGGACGTGTGATAAGAATAGTGGATGGGAGATTAGAATAGTGGATGCGTGATAAGGAAAGTGGATGCGTGATAAGGATTGTGGATGAGTGATAAGGCTATGCTTTTTGGCGGTATCTTTCGGTGACTTTTGAAATTTGGGTATGAGGGTCCGATCATTTCTCATGCCCGAGGATGTGCTCTACAGTTGATACGGTCCAGACTTTCTTTCGAAAGGAAAATCATAAATCTGTATGTCGTGTTTATGTTTCTAGCAAGTCAGTCACCTCAAATGACGTTGAATGTAGTCATACGTTGTTAATTGCCGTGGCCAAAATCGCCTAACCTAACCTTACCCCCAGACCCCCCGGAGTTGGCGAGGAGTGTTGTCCATGTCGGACGCCATAGTGGTCTTGTGGTCCAGTCATCGACTCGAGCCGACACGGTGTATGGGTGATAAGGCTATCGATGGTGAGATAGTGATAAGAATTCGTGATTAGAAAAGGGCTATGTAAAATTGAAAAGTGATAAGGAAGGTGGATTTGTGATAAGGATAATGGAATTTTGTAAGGAATGGTGGATTAGCCAACGCCAAATCACGTAACCTTCGGACGGTGTCATAAATTATAGCCGCCGTGATTTTTTTGGGGTCTAGCAGGTCAGTCACTCGATGGAATGTAGATGTCTCTGTGGATAGGCAATCCGACTGCGTCGAATCGCGGACGAAGTTGTTTGCTATGGTCGGAAATGAAAAAAAAAAATTTGAAAATTTCGGGCGGCCATGCTAATCGTATAGCCGCTGTGAAGTTTTGGGTGTCTAGCAAGTCAGTTATTCGATGGACAGTAGTTATGTCCGTGGATGGGCAATCCGACTTCGTCGGATAGCGGACAATGTGCGACGGCCAGGTCACGTCGTCAGGTATGCAATCCGACTGCGTCGAATCGCGGACAGCGTTCATTACTGTCACCAAGAAAATAAATTATGTAATATATTACATGAAAACAATTCAAAACATTTCGGGCATCTATGCAAATCATATAGCCGCCGTCTTTTTAGGGTGTCTAGCAGGTCAGTCACCTCGAATGACGTTCGCCGAAGTAATAAGGGTAGGCAATCCGACTTCGTCGGATAGCGGACAATGTGCGACAGCCGGGTCACGTCGTCAGGTATGCAATCCGACTGCGTTGAATCGCGGACAGCGTTCATTATTGTCACCGAAAACGCAAAATTAATTTATAAATTACGTGGAATTTCGGGCGGCCATGCTAATCGTATAGCCGCCGTGAAGTTTTGGGCGTCTAGCAAGTCAGTCATTAGATGGACGGTAGTTATGCCCGTGGATAGGCAATTTGACTATGTTTTTTTGGGTGTCTAGCAGGTCAGTCACCTCGAATGACGTTCGCCGTAGTAATAAGGGTAGGCTATTCGACTTTGTCGGATAGCGGACAATGTGCGACGAACAGGTCACAACATCAGGTTGAATCGTGGACAATACCTATTATATATGTATATTTTTATGTTATGATACATTAAATAAACTTTAGGTACCTACGTAATAAGCAAACCCATATAATGTTATATTGCTAAAGTTGTCCCCCGCACGCCATCACTCCACCAACCGACCAGTACCAATTAAAAATGGTCATACTGTAGCATTCCGAGAATCGTTTATATTGATATATATAATAATAATATAATAATATGATATTATACAATATTCGACGTCAGCTGAGGGCTTTTGAGGCGGCGATCCCACCTCGTCGATAAGCAGACGAAATTCGCGAAAAAAAATGGAACCTTCCGACGCATGTATTTATGCCTGTATATAGTAATACCCACTCGACGGCGGCGATATCCGCACTCGGCTAGTTTATTTCATATAATACTCATAATTGAACCTATATAAGTTATTTCAAATAGTATATAGCCATATCATTATACAATTTAATTGCTAGACTTTAATTAAATACATAAAGTTCTATTTTGTTATTGTATTATTTAGAATCTGTTGCAGTTTATTTTGTATGCTACACTAAGAGTAAAACTGTAATATAATATTTACCTACTACATAGTATAGGTGTTGTATATTTAATCATGAGCATGAAATACAAATAATACAAATAATTGATATACACAGCTATTGATTTTATTGTCTACATTTATTGAGCAATGTTTATGTGGTTAAATATTAATAATAATATATTGTAATACACACTGTGTGTTGAAGTATTCGAACGTTTCTGTCACATCCACCGTCGACTCGAGCTAGGATATATATAATTATATAATAATTTAACTTAACCAACCACCGCGCCGTATCAACTCTTAAAAGTCTACATTTATTATAAGATGCATGTACCTACAGTTCCTTCTGTTGTCATATCGTCTATCAAATATATAAATATATGAGTAGCATGTATATACCTATGCCTGTACGCCGCACTCGACGCGAACGAAGTACTGGGAACGCGAATAAGGGTAAAACTCAAATTTTGAAAAAAAAATCATAAAATTTTCGTTAAATACGAATAATATGAAAGAAAAAAAAAACGCAAAAAAAATAATTCGATTTAACACGGCCGCCGTAGATTTCCACGTCCCGTGGCCGGCATCGAACGCTCGACCCACGGGTAACCTGCCTAACGCCTTAACCGACCTACCTACCTACTGAGATGAGAAAGGGAGTGAAATCAATGCCTATTAAGTCGTCTCGGTGCCGAGGCGAAACGCGAACGCCACGTTTTTACGAAGCGAACGCGATTTACGCGAAAAAAATCGGACTTTTCTACGCATATATACAGGGCCTGTATATAGTAATACCTACTCGACGGCGGCGCATCGCGGGCTCTGCTGTCGTGGATTTTAGTCGACCGCGGCACTCGCCCGGAACGGAGTAGGGGCGGGCGCCGTCGGTAAATTTAGCGGGGATTCCGAATACGTCGCGAGCGGGAAGATCGGACGTTTGAAAGACGGGTAAAACTCGATCGGTAGACGAAAAAGTCTGAAAAACCGTTCGAAACGGCGCCAAAATCGACGACGGCTAATAGAATCAGTCGGAGTTCTCCTCCGGGGCACCCGTCGTAAACGAAATAGCGTCTCGCGGGGCCTATAGATTTGGCGAGAAACGCGATCCGGTGACGGACGGGGTCGCGCGACGCTCCGAAAGGGGGTAAAACTCGACTTTTCGAACGAAAAGCGCGACGACGGCGCGCGGCGGCGGCGCACGGTTCGCGCGTGATCTCGGCCGAGAAATCGTCGAAACGAAAAAAGCGCGGGTGCTGGGGGCCGTTAAATCCGACGGGGAAGGCGAATAAGGTCCGAGCGGGGCCGCGCGTCGCCCCGGAGGGGGGTAAAACTCGACTTTTCGAAAAAAAACTCTCATTTTTCGTAATCGTAATAAAATTGATAAGGCGTCGGCGATAACGCGAATCTCGGCGGAATCGGATTTTTTCATTGGCGCGCGCTGATTCTACCCGCCGCACGGTCCGATTTTCGCTCCATTATTCACTAAATAACGCATAAAAACGCCATAGGGTGCGCCATCTGTTAGCGTTTTATACTATAAGACCAGCTCTCCGAGCGTCGCTGGGGGAGACCCCCAGACCCCCCAGTGGTACTCCCAGTGGAAACCGATTTGCCTAAAATATTGGTCCAAAATGTGGATTGCCGATGAGAATAGTGGATGAGTGATAAGGAAAGTGGACGTGTGATAAGAATAGTGGATGGGAGATTAGAATAGTGGATGCGTGATAAGGAAAGTGGATGCGTGATAAGGAAAGTGGATGCGTGATAAGGATTGTGGATGAGTGATAAAGCTATACTTTTTGGCGGTATCTTTCGGTGACTTTTGAAATTTGGGTATGAGGGTCCGATCATTTCTCATGCCCGAGGATGTGCTCTACAGTTGATACGGTCCAGACTTTCTTTCGAAAGGAAAATCATAAATCTGTATGTCGTGTTTACGTTTCTAGCAAGTCAGTCACCTCAAATGACGTTGAATGTAGTTATACGTTGTTAATTGCCGTGGCCAAAATCGCCTAACCTAACCTTACCCCCAGACCCCCCGGAGTTGGCGAGGAGTGTTGTCCATGTCGGACGCCATAGTGGTCTTGTGGTCCAGTCGTCGACTCGAGCCGGCACGGTGTATGGGTGATAAGGCTATCGATGGTGAGATAGTGATAAGACTTCGTGATTAGAAAAGGGGTATGTAAAATTGAAAAGTGATAAGGAAGGTGGATTTGTGATAACAATTAGTGTTAAGGATATTGGATTTATAATAAGAATAGTGGATTTGTGATAAGGATAGTGGATTCAAGATAAGGATAATGGATTTTTGATAAGGATAATGGAATTTTGTAAGGAATGGTGGATTAGCCAACGCCAAATCACGTAACCTTCGGACGGTGTCATAAATTATAGCCGCCGTGATTTTTTTTGGATCTAGCAGGTCAGTCACTCGATGGAATGTAGTTGTCTCCGTGGATAGGCAATCCGACTGCGTCGAATCGCGGACGAAGTTGTTTGCTATGGTCGGAAATGAAAAAAAAAAATTTGAAAATTTCGGGCGGCCATGCTAATCGTATAGCCGCTGTGAAGTTTTGGGTGTCTAGCAAGTCAGTTATTCGATGGACGGTAGTTATGCCCGTGGATAGGCAATTCGACTACGTTTTTTTGCGTGTCTAGCAAGTCAGTTATTCGATGGACAGTAGTTATGTCCGTGGATAGGCAATCCGACTTCGTCGGATAGCGGACAATGTGCGACGGCCAGGTCACGTCGTCAGGTATGCAATCCGACTGCGTCGAATCGCGGACAGCGTTCATTACTGTCACCAAGAAAATAAATTATGTAATATATTACATGAAAACAATTCAAAACATTTCGGGCATCTATGCAAATCATATAGCCGCCGTCTTTTTAGGGTGTCTAGCAGATCAGTCACCTCGAATGACGTTCGCCGAAGTAATAAGGGTAGGCAATCCGACTTCGTCGGATAGCAGACAATGTGCGACGGCCAGGTCACGTCGACAGGTATGCAATCCGACTGCGTTGAATCGCGGACAGCGTTCATTATTGTCACCGAAAACGCAAAATTAATTTATAAATTACGTGGAAATATTCGAAAATTTCGGGCGGCTATGCTAATCGTATATGCACCGTGATGTTTTAAGGGTCTAGCAAGTCAGTCATTCGATGGAGGGTAGTTATGTCCGTGGATAGGCAATCCGACTACATCTTTTTGGGTGTCTAGCAAGTCAGTCATTCGATGGACGGTAGTTATGTCCGTGGATAGGCAATCCGACTTTTTCGGATAGCGGACAATGTGCGACAGCCGGGTCACGTCGTCAGGTATGCAATCCGACTGCGTTGAATCGCGGACAGCGTTCATTATTGTCACCGAAAACGCAAAATTAATTTATAAATTACGTGGAATTTCGGGCGGCCATGCTAATCGTATAGCCGTCGTGAAGTTTTGGGCGTCTAGCAAGTCAGTCATTAGATGGACGGTAGTTATGCCCGTGGATAGGCAATTCGACTACGTTTTTTTGGGTGTCTAGCAGGTCAGTCACCTCGAATGACGTTCGCCGAAGTAATAATGGTAGGCAATGGTAGACAATGTGCGAAGGCCAGGTCACGTCGTCAGGTATGCAATCCGACTGCGTCGAATCGTGGACAGCGTTCATAACTGTCACCGAAAACGCAAAATTAAGTGATAAATTACGTGAAAAAATTTTTTAAAAATTCGGGGAAATCATATAGCTGCCGTCTTTTTTTGAGTGTCTAGCAGGTCAGTCACCTCGAATGACGTTCGCCGTAGTAATAAGGGTAGGCTATTCGACTTTGTCGGATAGCGGACAATGTGCGACGAACAGGTCACAACATCAGGTTGAATCGTGGACAATACCTATTATATATTATGTATATTTTTATGTTATGATACATTAAATAAACTTTAGGTACCTACGTAATAAGCAAACCCATATAATGTTATATTGCTAAAGTTGTCCCCCGCACGCCATCACTCCACCAACCGACCAGTATCAATTAATAATGGTCATACTGTAGCATTGCGAGAATCGTTTATATTGATATATATAATAATATAATAATATGATATTATACAATATTCGACGTCAGCTGAGGGCTTTTGAGCCGGCGATCCCACCTCGTCGATAAGCAGACGAAATTCGCGAAAAAAATGGAACCTTCCGACGCATGTATTTATGCCTGTATATAGTAATACCCACTCGACGGCGGCGATATCCGCACTCGGCTAGTTTATTTCATATAATACTCATAATTGAACCTATATAAGTTATTTCAAATAGTATATAGTCATATCATTATACAATTTAATTGCTAGACTTTAATTAAATACATAAAGTTCTATTTTGTTATTGTATTATTTAGAATCTGTTGCAGTTTATTTTGTATGCTACACTAAGAGTAAAACTGTAATATAATATTTACCTACTACATAGTATAGGTGTTGTATATTTAATCATGAGCATGAAATACAAATAATACAAATAATTGATATACACAGCTATTGCTTTTATTGTCTACATTGAGCAATGTTTATGTGGTTAAATATTAATAATAATATATTGTAATACACACTGTGTGTTGAAGTATTCGAACGTTTCTGTCACATCCATCGTCGACTCGAGCTAGGATATATATTATTATATAATAATTTAACTTAACCAACCACCACGCCGTATCAACTCTTAAAAGTCTACATTTATTATAAGATGCATGTACCTACAGTTCCTTCTGTTGTCATATATCGTCTATCAAATATATAAATATATGAGTAGCATGTATATACCTATGCCTGTACGCCGCACTCGACGCGAACGAAGTACGGGGAACGCGAATAAGGGTAAAACTCAAATTTTGAAAAAAAATCATAAAATTTTCGTTAAATACGAATAATATGAAAGAAAAAAAAAACGCAAAAAAAATAATTCGATTTAACACGGCCGCCGCAAATTTCCACGACCCGGGGCCGGCATCGCACGCTCGACCCACGGGTAACCTGCCTAACGCCTTAACCGACCTACCTACCTACTCAGATGAGAAAGGGAGTGAAATCAATGCCTATTAAGTCGTCTCGGTGCCGAGGCGAAACGAGAACGCCGCGGTCTCCCGGGTCGGGCGGTCTACCGCGTCGGACGGCGGACGGCGTCGTCCGCCACGTTTTTACGAAGCGAACGCGATTTACGCGAAAAAAATCGGACTTTTCTACGCATATATACAGGGCCTGTATATAGTAATACACCTACTCGACGGCGGCGCTTCGCGGGCTCTGCTGTCGTGGATTTTACTCGACCGCGGCACTCGCCCGGAACGGAGTAGGGGCGGGCGCCGTCGGTAAATTTAGCGTGGATTCCGAATACGTCGCGAGCGGGGAGATCGGACGTTTGAAAGACGGGTAAAACTCGATCGGTAGACGAAAAAGTGTGAAAAACCGTTCGAAACGGCGCCAAAATCGACGACGGCTAATAGAATCAGTCGGAATTCTCCTCCGGGGCACCCGTCGTAAATGAAATAGCGTCGCGCGGGGCCTATAGATTTGGCGAGAAACGCGATCCGGTGACGGACGGGGCCGCGCGACGCTCCGAAAGGGGGTAAAACTCGACTTTTCGAACGAAAAGCGCGACGACGGCGCACGGTTCGCGCGTGATCTCGGCCGAGAAATCGTCGAAACGAAAAAAGCGCGGGTGCTGGGGGCCGTTAAATCCGACGGGGAAGGCGAATAAGGTCCGAACGGGGCCGCCCAGAGCCCCCCGGGGGGGTAAAACTCGAAAAAGTTTGAAAAAATTGAAAAATCTGAAAAAATCGTGAAAAAGTGATAAGAGAGACTGATTACGCAGCGACGGGTCCGCCGCCGCCGGGAGACCGCCCGCGGAAAAAATCTAATTTTCTCATTGGCCGTTTCCTTACGCTAGTTCAAAAGCCGTACCTAGTCGGAAACGGAGCGCCACACGTGTCTCTGTTTTATATATTAGGAAGGATATATAATAATATAAATCAAATATTAACACACGTAATTAATATAATAATAATAATAATAAGTATAATACAGCATTATTAAACTTCAATATCTATTGAAATATAGAAGTACCTATATCAATTGACACCGTCTTAGCGTTTTGTGGGTACTCGTATATATATAAAAAAAAAATATATAGCAGTTAAACTACCTATGTAGCTATGCTCAACTACATTTTACTTAATTTTACTTAGTCCTATCTCATCACCGACTTTAGGCACCCACACTTAATTAAGTCGGTTCAATCAATACCATGCACCTACTCTTTAAGTAGATGGGTAGGTAAACTAAATTTTTCACTACCCATTAAGGCATTAACATTCAAATATATATACGCATATAGTTATTATGACAATATGCTTAGTATGTGTATATATACCTATTAAGCAGACAATACAAAACTCATAGGTAACTGCTACGTACACATTAGATATACGTATGCATGAGTTATATAACCTATTGTAAGTAGCTCTATAACACTATTCAACCACCTCCACCAACTACTTTACAAAATATAATACAACAGTATTGTATAAGTATACAAATGTTGCTGTGTCATTATATCATTGTGAAAACTACATTTTACTTCCAATAATAGTCCTACCCTATCACCGACATTACCTATACTTTGTATTAGGTAACCGTACTTAATTCAGTTAGTTCAATCAATATCATGTAAGTACCTACTCTTTAAGTAGGTAAACTACAAATATAATAACTTATATTAGGTACCTACTACTGTGACTTATAAGTAGGTATCTGCTAATGTACATATTACATGCGTACGCATGAGTTATAACTATTGTGAGTATTTAATTTAACTATTTAATCGCCTCGAACAACCAAGTCCCTTACACGGTGCAATAGAAATATCCAGACGTTTTATTAGTCAATCAATACAATATAATATACGAATGAATTAATCAATAAGTTCGTAGCAATAATCGTTTAAACCGAACGCGGCTAAAAAGAATTAATACAAAATAAATAAATCGCGAAAAAAAAACGAAAAAAAGAATCTCGAATTAAACACGGCCGCCGCAAATTTACACAGTTCGCCGCCGCCGCGGCCGGTATCGAACGCTCCACCGCCGGGTAACCTGCCTAACGCCCTAATCCTACCTACCTACCTATCGAGATGAGTACTGGTGTGAAATCTCTGCCTCTTAAGGCGTCTTAGAATCGCGAACGCTACGCCGTCGTGCGCCCCGCGGTCTCCCGGGTCGGGCGGTCTGCGCGTCGGACGGCGGACGACGTCCTCGGCCGCGTTCTCCCGGAGAGAACGCGATTTACGGGAAAAAAATCCAAAACGTCTACGCGTATATACGGCATATATATATATAGTATATATGTATAGTAGTAGTAATATAGTAATGACGACGCCGCGGTCTACTGTCGTCGGTTTTACTCGCCCGCGGCACTCGCCAGGATCGTAGTGGGGCGGCGCGCCGACGGTAAATTTAGCGGGGATTCCGAATACGCGGCGAACGGCGAGATGAGACGTTTAAAAGAGGGTTAAAACTCGACTTTTCGGAAAAAAAACGGCCAGACGGCGCGCTTCGGCGGCGGGCGGTCCGCGCGCGATCTCCGCCGAGAAAGGGTCGAGACGAATAAAGCGCGTAGACGTGTGGCGGTTAAATCTCCAGGGGAACGCGAATAAGGTCCGAGCGGGGCCGCGCGTCGCCCCGGAGGGGGGTAAAACTCGACTTTTCGAAAAAAAAAGTCGAATTTCTCTCGAAAACTCGTAAAATTGATAAGGCGTCGGCGATAACGCGGCGAAACGCGATCCGGTGACGGACGGGGCCGCGCGACGCTCCGAAAGGGGGTAAAACTCGACTTTTCGAACGAAAAGCGCGACGACGGCGCGCGGCGGCGGCTCACGGTTCGCGCGTGATCTCGGCCGAGAAATCGTCGAAACGAAAAAAGCGCGGGTGCTGGGGGCCGTTAAATCCGACGGGGAAGGCGAATAAGGTCCGAACGGGGCCGCCCAGAGCCCCCCGGGGGGGTAAAACTCGAAAAAGTTTGAAAAAATTGAAAAATCTGAAAAAATCGTGAAAAAGTGATAAGAGAGACTGATTACGCAGCGACGGGTCCGCCGCCGCCGGGAGACCGCCCGCGGAAAAAATCTAATTTTCTCATTGGCGGGTTGACTATAGCGCACAAATTTTCGACACGGGAGGCGCCACACGGGTTTCTGTTTTATATATAAGGACTAGCTCTCCGAGCGTCGCTGGGGGAGACCCCAAGACCCCCCAGTGTCAGCCGAAAGGGGGTACCGGTTTTGGAATGATGGTCGTTTGAATCATCAAAGTCGCACGTCTTGGTACGCGAGTGTATGAGAGTGGTCGGTGATGAGAGATAACGGCGATGAGGTGACGAAGATAAGTGATAAGGCTAGGACCACTGCGGTTCGACGTGGTCATCCCGGTTCAACGATGGACGACGTCGGACGGCCGGTTCACTTTCGTTGTCTAGCAAGTGGGTCACCCCCCTCGACGTCAGACGTAATCTCACGGGTAGGCAATCCGACGTCGTAGGATGACCCCCCGTGTTATCTGAAAGGGGGTGCCGATTTTTGAAGAATAGTCGTTGGAATTATCAAAGTCGCACGTCTCGGTAGGTCTAACCTCATGATTGGTCGATGAGTGTTGATAAGAATTCGTGATGACTGATAAGGGTCGGCGGTTTGGCGGTATCGTTTGAAATTCCAGTTTTGGGGTCTATAGAGTTCTGTGATCGAACGGCTTCGCTTTTTTTTTATACGAAAGCCAACGAATAAATAAATCCGAAGACCGAGTTTCAGCGTCTAGCAAGTCAGTCACCTCGAGTTATATTCGATTGAATTTCTAATCAGTCACCTTGGTGCACAATCCGACTGCGTCAATAATATGGTACTACAGTATTTCGGTGATATGAATTTATGATAACGTGTTTCTGATAAGGCCTAGTGCTTTAGCGGTATTCTATCGAAGGCGGGAACGTTTGAAACCGTATTTTTGACAACAAATAAGTTAAAAGTAAGTCATTATAAGCGGACCTGGTGGGCCCCATACGGTGTAATACGGTGTAACCATATTAAAAGGCTCCGAGTGAAAATAGTATTTTTTCAAAACCCTAACTCGGTTACCGGATAGTCGAAATGCATGAATTTTTAAGCCGTGTTTGAGTGTCTAGGTTAGGTTACGTTAGATATATTACGTGATTTCGGGCGGCCGTGCTAATCAGATAGCAAATTTTTTGGTGTCTAGCAGGTCAGCCACCTCGCCGAACGGTCGGCGTCGTCTCACCGGTATACAATCCGACTTAGTTGGTCAAGTTAGGTTGATTTCGGGCGGCTATGCTAATCATTTTGTCGTTATAAGTAAAAGCACATAACAATAAAAAGTCGTGGTAAAAGTCGCCGCGCCAGCAGTTATCCGCTGATAGTGAGTGGTTCGACCACGGACCACGTCAACGGTTTGTGGTGGTAAGGTCTATCGCTTTGGCCGTATTCCGTCGAAGGCGGGAATATTTGAAAACCATGTTTGCGGGCGCATCACTAAAGTGAGTCCAGAGTTGGTTATAATGCCATATTAAATACCTTAAAAATTAAAATAATAACGACGGCCAAAAGTGTAAGGCGTAATGCCGTGTTTGAATGAATAATAAAATATCGACAATACAATTAATTAATTAATCCGACAATGTGGGACGGCCGATTTCTTTACTGTCGCCGAAAATGCGACATTACGTGAATAAAAATTCAAAAAATTTCGGGCGTCCATGCAAATAATATAGCCGCCGTATTTTTTTGGTTGTCTAGCAGGTCAGTCATCTCAGTAAAGTTATCCGGGTAGGCAATTCGAAAAGCGGACAATGTGCGACGGGCGGGTAAACGTATAAACGTTCGGTGATAAGGCCTACCGATTTGGCGGTATTCTGTTGAAGGCGGGAATTTTTGAAAACCATGTTTGCGTGTGTATCGATCAATGTCAATATAATACGTCAATAAAATTGATTAATTAATCAGCTATGCGATTTTGTTACCCGCATGGGTTACCTGCGTTGACAATGAACTGCGCCGACGTCCAACAATTTGTCGAAAGACCGTTCTTATTAAACATCCGACTGCCGTCCAGCGTCCTTAAGTTTGACACTGCGAACTACGGACAACACGTGAGTATATTTTATATTATTATTATTATTAATAATAATTTAATTCATGGTTTTTTAAAACGTTCCCCGTAGATCGTCAATATACTGTAACACCGGCTTTCTGTTTAACGAATAAAATATTTTATCATACCACAAACATAATAATACTGACAAAATCTTTCATTTTACACTTTACACTTTTATAGAAAACAAATATATTACGCTGACATCCTCTAAATGTTTCGTCTTTTTCTTTTTAGAATGAACAATATAAACATTATTTTCAATGGGGCGGTGCAGAATTTGCACCTCAGCACCGCTCCGGCTGTGGCAGCCGCGCTACCAACGGCCGAGACCGCCACCGCCGAGCGCCATCGACCGGCCGAGACCGCCACCGCCGCGCGCCATCCGCCGCGTCAGCGAAAGGCCCCAAAACGTAAGTACATATAGGTGATGGGTACATTTAAATGATTACTATTAACTTACGCCTAAATCGTGTTTCAGGATGTTACAGGTGCAAACGGTATGGGCACACAATCCGGCAATGCCTCGGTAAAAAAAATAATTAATAATTAATAATTAATAATAAAATTGATGTTTGTTATATTTATAGCCCCCCAGACGCCTTTGAGACCGCCAGCCATCCAACGATCCGGGTGGATAAGGCCGCCGCGGAGTCGGTCTGCAAGGTCCAGCAGGACACGCAGTCCGACTCCCGTTCCCAAACCTGTTGGGTCTTCGACCCCGATGGGATCAAACGTAAGTAATATTTTTAATCGTAATAGTGCTAAATAAATACAAAATTGTAGGATATGAATGAATACAGCCCACATGTGGTATTGGAGAGACCACAGTAACTTTGAATGCCATGTTTAATTTGTTTTTAAAACGAAAATACTAATATTCTATGAATTATATAAATTGTAGACGTTGTGTGAATCGATGGCTGGTCGGTCTTGCGGGTCGGCGTTGGCGGAACTGGCCGCCTTAATAATTTCTCCACCGTAAGTTGTAAATTGGAGAATTTTTTTTTTAATGTCATTGTCCTAACAATATTTCTTCCCTTTAATATTTTTCAGATCAAATGAATAAAAACTTTTTCTTCGACATGTCTTGTTTTTATTTCCTACCTTAATATAATAATCATGGTTAACATATTAGTTGATATTAGAGTTTAATAATATTAGTAGCCTATGTGTGAGGTGTAACGTTTTGAGGGTCTGAAGTGATATGTTTATTTGTGTAATTTTGTATTTAAATAGTTTAGGCCATTGTTAGATGTGTATCACAACAAAAGGGCAGTGAATACAAAGAACATAGATAAATACCAACCAATATTGATGTATATCATTATAATACGGTGCCGATACAAATAAAATGTTAGGTTGGGTCAGGCTATTAAATATAAGTCACGAGTCGCCTTGCAATATATTTTTATTCTTACATAGACGTTACAAATTATTTACAAATTACCAGACAATACAGTAATATAGTATTGAATTGTGTCAAATATAATAGTATATATAATAAATAGGTAATAATAATAAGGTAAAAGTGATGAGACAATTAAAACGTTACGTATCACAGTAATAACAGTACAGTCTAATTCTACTAACAGATATACAGACAAAAAAAGTTATACAAACAGACATAAATCACAAATTGTGTTTGAAAGTTCTTGACATAGGCATAATAGTGATTAAAGGTATCATATAATACAAACACATTCTAATGACAACTGGTGGACAATAATAATAATATATGTAAAACAAATCAAAACAGATTTTAGATTGTTATTAAAAGTTATTCATAGACATGAATAGCAAAGTTATAGAGAGCTAGTTATTAATTCTATAATACAATTAATGTATTATAATAACAACAATTAGTGGTTGAAAACCAAATTATATTATACGGTACATAACAAATGTAAAAAGTTCCAAAATAGCATAGTATAATAACAAATATAAGTACAATGACAGTATAGGATTGTGAATAATATTATAATAACAGATATTTATTAAAAGTTATTCGTTCAGACATAAATTGCAAATTGTGTTTAAAAGTTATTGGCATAGACATAAAAGTAAAAACATATTAAATTATATTACACTTATAATTAATTATAATAACAATTGATGGTTACATTGTAAAAAACAAAATGTAAAAAGTTACATAATATAATATGTTTAAAAGATCTTATTCAAATCAATAATAATTACACTAACAGATATGTAGATTATTATAAAAATGTATTCGTTCAGACGTAAATAGCAAAGTTAATGTTATATAAGTAAAAGTAAAAACAAATTTAAAAAGTTACATAATATCATAGTACTAAAAGTTACTCATACAGACATCAATAACAATTATGATATTAATTATTATTATGATAATAATTGGAAGTTGAATATAAACAAAACATATAGAAAGGTTTAATAATTTAAATTAACGTTACAAAGTTACATAATATTATTTAAACGCTTTTTTACATTTCATGACATTGAGCATGTATTTTGAAGTAGGTATAAATAAATATATTATTGACAAATGTATGTGTGATCGTACAATATTGTAAATATTATTTTTCAAATCCTAACAAACCGTTTGACATTAGTTACGAATACACCTTTGAGTATTCGCATCCAGAGAGACCACGTGGAGGTTGTCAAACTGTCTCTCCGCATCACCTAGATTGACGCTAGACTTGATCATGGAGCGTCACATAGACTTGATCATTGAGTGTCACCTAGACTTGATAGTCTAGCGTCACCTAGACTTGAACATCGAGTGTCACATAGACTTGAACATCTAGCTTGACGCTAGACTTGATCATGGAGCGTCACATAGACTTGATCATTGAGCGTCACCTATACTTGATAGTCTAGCGTCACCTAGACTTGAACATCGAGTGTCACATAGACTTGAACATCTAGCTTGACGCTAGACTTGATCATGGAGCGTCACATAGACTTGATCATTGGGCGTCACCTATACTTGATAGTCTAGCGTCACCTAGACTTGAACATCGAGTGTCACATAGACTTGAACATCTAGCTTGACGCTAGACTTGATCATGGAGCGTCACATAGACTTGATCATTGAGCGTCACCTATACTTGATAGTCTAGCGTCACCTAGCCTTTAACATCGAGTGTCACATAGACTTGAACATCTAGCTTGACGCTAGACTTGATCATGGAGCGTCACATAGACTTGATCATTGAGCGTCACCTAGACTTGATAGTCTAGCGTCACCTAGATTAGAATTATACTTACCATTGTCAACACTTATTACATTACAGAACTTCCCTGTACACAATGTTCTTGGTGACAAATCGCCCGCTGTCATCGGCGTACATGCCGACTCTCACGGACTGTGCGTTTCTCACCCTCGAAAACGCTACGTACAGCTGCCCGTGAGTAAAAGGGGGCGACGTCAGTAGCAAACCTACCCTGTCGAACGTTTGACCCTGCGACTTGTTGATGGTCATGGCGAACGACAACCTCACAGGGAATTGAAGGCGCCGCAGTGGGATGGGCAGGTCGTCCTCACCGCTAGACGTGAGCGGTATCTTGGGCAGGACGATGTCGTCGTCCTGTGCGTCGCCGCCCAAAATCCTCGCCTTGAAATTGTGACGCCGCAGTTCGGTGACCACCAGCCTCGTACCGTTGCACAGTCGTCTCCTCGGATCGAGATTTCTGAGCAACATCACGATGCACCCCACCTTCAACTTCAGCCGGAACGGCGGCAGGCCGTCCGGTTCCAAACCGTTGAGGAACTCTGTGGGGAAATTGGCCACTTCATCGGGCCCGTCCGCCACCGCGGTGTCGACGGCGACGTAGATCATCTCATTACCGTCGACGCGCTCCAGCACATCCGCGTTGACACCTCTGCACTCTTCGTTGGTGGGACACACGACGACTGTCCGAGCAAATTCTTCGACGTTGGCCAACGACATTTGCTGCGGATACACGAAATCGATTAAATCAGCGACGTCGCATACCATTACCGGCGGGATTTGCACGGTGTCCGGAAAGCCGTCGACCGCGGGCAGTTGGCCGTTGCCGAGCTGAAGCAACCAAGACGCAAAGTCCGCGTCGTTGCCCGCGCGCATGTTCTGGACCAGATCGAAGCGCTCCATGACGCTCCAAAGTCCGTTTTTCTTGATCGACGACATGACGATATCGGCTCTCGTCCCTCTCCGGACCACGGGCAATATCTGTCTGAAGTCGCCGGCGAACAGCATGGTTTTACCGCCGAACTGTAATTCCGATACCATGACGTCCCTGAGCAGGCGGTCCACCACCGTCAGTTGCAGTCCCGGCGACATGGGGGCTTCGTCCCAGACGATGAGCGCCGCGTTGCGGATCTTCTGCGCTCGGTCGGACTGCATGGTGATGGTGGACGTCGAGTCTTCGGTCAGCGTGCCGAACGGCAGTCCGAACGTCGAGTGCACCGTCTTGCCGCCGTCCATGAGCGACGCGGTGATCCCGGTGAACGCAACGCACAACACCTCTCGCGGCTGTGGTCGGTGCCGAAGCGACCATATCAGGCATCCGTACAGCGTAGTTTTTCCGGTACCTCCGGGTCCGTCGACGAAGAAAGTTCGCGACGCCTCGCGTGGGTCGTCGACGGCCGCCATCACGCGGTCGTACACCGTTCGCTGTTCGGCGTTCTAGGCGTCCACTTGTGGGGCCCACCGTGCCGCCGCGTCTATTTCTCGGAACAGCGCATCGTCCTGCTGCAGCGGTTCCAGTAGACGGGGGTCGGCGAGGGGCAAACCGTAGTCGACCGGCGACTTTCCGTGCGCACGAAGTAGATCCTCGATGGCTGCCAGGCACTCGGCCCTCGCGCGGTCGACGTCTTGGAGACGCCGGTCGAAGTCCTCCATCAGGTTCGCTTCGTTCGCCTCGTACAACGCCAGCGGGTTTGAGGGCTCGCAGAACACCAGTATAGTGACGAACAGATACCGCAGTTGCCGCGGTGCGTCCAACGTCGCCGATTCCGTCAAGCAATCCCGCCACGCTCGGTCGTCTTCCAATAGTCCGAGTGCAACCGCGGCCGCAGTGAATGTTTCGTGAACGACCCCGTCCACCGTCCTTATGTCTTGAAAGGACTGCGGGCCTCTTCGGTTCAGAAGTAGCAATCTCAAGTGGAAACGGTCCCGGTCCAGTGGGTTCACTATGTACATCCGAGCCAATGTAACGTTTGCCATCCGCATCAGTCGCGGGCACCATTGTTTGACATTTCCGAGATTTCTTTCTGGCCGTGGAACCTGCCAGGTGTAATGCGTCGGTATGTCGTGGTACAAGTATTGTCGAGCCAACACGTTGGTCGCGTTGAGCTCGAAGAACTGCGTGAGTTTCGTGTGACGTACAACTTGGTTCTGTAGCCTTTCTTCTTCTTGGCCCGGCGTAAAGTACACGTTCTGACGACCCTCCAGGTGAACAGGAAGTCTGACGACCGTGTGACTTTTGCCGTGCAAATTGTACGAAAACAATCGCCAGATGGCTTCTGGCGGGCTGACGTATCTCGAGTTGACGTAACTAAAAAGGAACATTGAAAAGATGACTAACAATATATTGACTGGCTGTATATAAGATGTTGCCGTTTAGTGTATAGTTATTATTATTATTATTATATAATTCAAGTGAATTTAATTTATGTTTTAAATTGCTTTGTAATATATTACAATGTTTAGTGATTTTAATTTATTTTGAAGTGAAGCGAATTGAAACATTTAAGCATAATACAAACTAATTTTTGAAAATTGTACGATGACTTACAGTTATTTACTTTAACTGTTAGTGAACAGATACACCACCGATATGTCATTATTAACATTGAAAAATATTATGCACATGACGAAGAATCCCTACAACCGTTGAATGGTGTTTAAACGTTTGCCATACAATGCATGTGACTGATATATTATGATTTGTTTTGATAAATAAATGTTGTAGTAGAACACGTAAAACAAAAACGGCTTGAGTAGCAGCTAAATATTTGATTTAAATAACTTGCAGAGTTGGAATTAGTTGGTGTATAATTGGTGTATTAATTTAAATTTATATTTTGTATTGTGGAAATAACACATCAAAAAACGTGCATCAGCTAGAGTACATTCTCTGTGGGACTGTGTATAAATCACTGTATGATATTATATAAGAATGGCCAAACTATAGGGAAAAGTGTGTTTCACTTTTCTGAGCCGTTGAAGTTTACAATTTGAAATTTTTTATATATAAGGTACCTATATTAGTTAGTTGGTGTACTTAATGTAATTGATATTTTGTATGTAATGTAATGCGTATAAACAGCTTGAATGAAAAAACATAAAATAACACATTAAATGTAATAATTATAAAAATAATAATAATAATAATAATAATACCTAAACAACACATAAAATGTAAAGTATATAATATGGCAAGTATACATAAGTAAAAAATAAATAAAAGGTATTGGTAAAAGTATACAACTACCCTAAAAAAAAAAAAAAAGTGAGTAAAATAACACTGGACACACTGCTAAAAATGATACATGCATAAAATATTGTTCTAATATGCTAATGACAATGGAATGGTAATAATTTTCAATGTAATACCAATCATAAAAATCTATCAATAGTATGTAGGTACCAATTTGTACTAATGTAGACCCACCTGTAGAACTCTCTGTAGAAGTACATAATATATGGTACAACCTTTGTATATAATATCATAATCATAATATCATAATATATATATAATTCTAAAACTCTTACAAACAATTGATGGTAATTGATTTATTAGTTAGCTATTTATTTAATTTATGTTTAATACTGTATAATATAATAGAATGTTCTACGCATTCAAGCTGCGTAGAACAAAATACACGAAATAACGCATTAAATGTAATGATAATAATATTAATAATAATAATACCTGACCAACACATTAAATATCTGTGGCTCGGTGTGAGAAGGGCCAAATTGAGATTATTTGACCAATGTCATAAAAATTTGCTTATGTTACTTGTTTTAAAAGGGCCAGTGCCTTTTAAAGTTTATAAATTTAGAAGTTACTAATATTATGCTCAATGGAATATTATTATTAAAATGTAGAAAAAAGTGTTTATATTGAGTTTTAGTTGTTGGCCAATGTCAAACCAAAGTAAT
>JANEHU010004264.1:0-13485 GCA_027563435.1 Nasonovia ribisnigri | reverse complement strand
TTTTTATTTAGATTTGTTAAACTTTAACCACCTGGTACCATATTTTTTTTTCTCACTCCTTAAAAAGTGTTTGCCTGCGGGCTCCAACGTTCCCCTTCAAAAATGTTTTCGTCAATTTAACTATTATTGATTTTCTTATATAGATTGTTAAAAATTAACAACCTTATTATTTTCTTAATTTTTTTTCTCACTCCTCAAAAAGTATTTGCCTGAGGGGTCCAACGTTCCCCTTCAAAAATTTTTTATCAATTTAGATATATAGATTTTTTAAAAGTTAACCTGGTGCCATATTATTTTTTTTTCTCACTCCTCAAAAAGTATTTGCCTGCGGGCTCCAACGTTCCCTTTCAAAATTTTTTTATCAATTTAGATATATAAATTTTTTAAAAGTTAACAACCTGGTACCATATTTTTTTTTCTCACTCCTCAAAAAGTATTTGCCTGCGGGCTCCAACGTTCCCCTTCAAAATTTTTCTTATCAATTTAAACATTATTATTTTAATATAGAGATGTGTTAAAAATTAACAACCTGGTACCATATTTTTTTTTCTCACTCCTCAAAAAGTATTTGCCTGTGGGCTCCAACGTTCCCCTTCAAAAATTTTTTCATCAATTTAAATATTATTGATTTTCTTATATAGATTGTTAAAAATTAACAACCTTATTATTTTCTTAATTTTTTTTTCTCACTCCTTAAAAAGTGTTTGCCTGTGGGCTCCAACGTTCCCCTTCAAAATTTTTCTTATCAATTTAAACATTATTATTTTAATATAGAGATGTGTTAAAAATTAACAACCTGGTACCATATATTTTTTTCTCACTCCTCAAAAAGTATTTGCCTGAGGGGTCCAACGTTCCCCTTCAAAATTTTTTTATCAATTTAGATATATAGATTTTTTAAAAGTTAACAACCTGGTGCCATATTATTATTTTTCTCACTCCTTAAAAAGTATTTGCCTGCGGGCTCCAATGTTCCCCTTCAAAATTTTTTTTTCTATTTAAATATTAATGATTTTCTTATTTTGTTAAAAATTAAGAATCTTATCAATTTTATTTAATTTTTTTTCTCACCCTATATGAAGTATTTGCCTGCGGGCTTCAACGTTCCCCTTCAAAAATTTTATTTATCAATTTAAATATTAATGATTTTTTTTATTTAGATTTGTTAAACTTTAACCACCTGGTACCATATTTTTTTTTCTCACTCCTTAAAAAGTGTTTGCCTGCGGGCTCCAACGTTCCCCTTCAAAAATGTTTTCATCAATTTAACTATTATTGATTTTCTTATATAGATTGTTAAAAATTAACAACCTTATTATTTTCTTAATTTTTTTTCTCACTCCTCAAAAAGTATTTGCCTGAGGGGTCCAACGTTCCCCTTCAAATTTTTTTTTTCTATTTAAATATTAATGATTTTCTTATTTTGTTAAAAATTAACAATCATATCAATTTAATTTAATTTTTTTTCTCACCCTATATGAAGTATTTGCCTTCGGGCTTCAACGTTCCCCTTCAAAAATTTTATTTATCAATTTAAATATTAATGATTTTTTTTATTTAGATTTGTTAAACTTTAATCACCTGGTACCATATTTTTTTTTCTCACTCCTTAAAAAGTGTTTGCCTGCGGGCTCCAACGTTCCCCTTCAAAAATGTTTTCATCAATTTAACTATTATTGATTTTCTTATATAGATTGTTAAAAATTAACAACCTTATTATTTTCTTAATTTTTTTTCTCACTCCTCAAAAAGTATTTGCCTGAGGGGTCCAACGTTCCCCTTCAAAATTTTTTTATCAATTTAGATATATAGATTTTTTAAAAGTTAACCTGGTGCCATATTATTTTTTTTTCTCACTCCTCAAAAAGTATTTGCCTGCGGGCTCCAACGTTCCCCTTCAAAATTTTTCTTATCAATTTAAACATTATTATTTTAATATAGAGATGTGTTAAAAATTAACAACCTGGTACCATATTTTTTTTTCTCACTCCTCAAAAAGTATTTGCCTGCGGGCTCCAACGTTCCCCTTCAAAAATTTTTTCATCAATTTAAATATTATTGATTTTCTTATATAGATTGTTAAAAATTAACAACCTTATTATTTTCTTAATTTTTTTTCTCACTCCTTTAAATGTATATGCCTGCGTGCTTCAACGTTCCCCTTCAAAATTTTTTTTATCAATTTAAACATTATTATTTTAATATAGAGATGTGTTAAAAATTAACAACCTGGTACCATATTTTTTTTTCTCACTCCTCAAAAAGTATTTGCCTGAGGGGTCCAACGTTCCCCTTCAAAATTTTTTTTATCAATTGAAATATATAGATTTTTTAAAAATTAACAACCTGGTGCCATATTAATTTTTTTTCTCACTCCTTTAAAAGTATTTGCCTCCAGGCTCCAACGTTCCCCTTTAAAATTTTTTTTTTATTTTAATATTAATGATTTTTTTATATAGATTGTTAAAAATTAACAACCTTATTAATTTCTTTAAATTTTTTTCTGACTCCTTACAAAGTATTTGCCTGCGGGCTCCAACATTCCCCTTCAAAAATTTTTTATCAATTTAAATATATAGATTTTTTAAAAGTTAACAACCTGGTGCCATATTATTATTTTTCTCACTCCTTAAAAAGTATTTGCCTGCGGTCTCCAATGTTCCCCTTCAAATTTTTTTTTTCTATTTAAATATTAATGATATTCTTATTTTGTTAAAAATTAACAATCTTATCAATTTTATTTAATTTTTTTTCTCACCCTATATGAAGTATTTGCCTGCGGGCTTCAACGTTCCCCTTCAAAAATTTTATTTATCAATTTAAATATTAATGATTTTTTTTATTTAGATTTGTTAAACTTTAACCACCTGGTACCATATTTTTTTTTCTCACTCCTTAAAAAGTGTTTGCCTGCGGGCTCCAACGTTCCCCTTCAAAAATGTTTTCATCAATTTAACTATTATTGATTTTCTTATATAGATTGTTAAAAATTAACAACCTTATTATTTTTCTTCGTTTTTTTCTCCTCAAAAGTATTTGCCTGAGGGGTCCAACGTTCCCCTTCAAAATTTTTATCAATTTAGATATATAGATTTTTAAAGTTAACCTGGTGCCATAACCCTTTTTCTCACTCCTCAAAAAGTATTTGCCTGCAGGCTCCAGCGTTTCCCCTTCAAATTTTTTATCAATTTAGATATATAAATTTTTAAAGTTAACAACCTGGTACCATATTTTTTCTCACTCCTCAAAAGTGTTGCCTGCGGGCTCCAACGTTCCCCTTCAAAATTTTCTTATCAATTTAAACATTATTATTTAATATAGAGATGTGTTAAAATTAACAACCTGGTACCATATTTTTCTCACTCCTCAAAAATTATTTGCCTGTGGGCTCAACGTTCCCCCTTCAAAATTTTTCATCAATTTAAATGTATGATTTTCTTATAGATTGTTAAAAATTAACAACCTTATTATTTTCTTAATTTTTTCTCGCTCCTTAAAAAGTATTTGCCTGCGGGCTCCAACGTTCCCCTTCAAAATTTTTCTTATCAATTTAAAAATTATTATTTTAATGTAGAGATGTGTTAAAAATTAACAACCTGGTACCATATTTTTTTTTCTCACTCCTCAAAAAGTATTTGCCTGAGGGGTCCAACGTTCCCCTTCAAAATTTTTTTATCAATTTAGATATATAGATTTTTTAAAAGTTAACAACCTGGTGCCATATTATTATTTTTCTCACTCCTTAAAAAGTATTTGCCTGCGGGCTCCAATGTTCCCCTTCAAAATTTTTTTTTCTATTTAAATATTAATGATTTTCTTATTTTGTTAAAAATTAAGAATCTTATCAATTTTATTTAATTTTTTTTCTCACCCTATATGAAGTATTTGCCTGCGGGCTTCAACGTTCCCCTTCAAAAATTTTATTTATCAATTTAAATATTAATGATTTTTTTTATTTAGATTTGTTAAACTTTAACCACCTGGTACCATATTTTTTTTTCTCACTCCTTAAAAAGTGTTTGCCTGCGGGCTCCAACGTTCCCCTTCAAAAATGTTTTCATCAATTTAACTATTATTGATTTTCTTATATAGATTGTTAAAAATTAACAACCTTATTATTTTCTTAATTTTTTTTTCTCACTCCTCAAAAAGTATTTGCCTGAGGGGTCCAACGTTCCCCTTCAAATTTTTTTTTTCTATTTAAATATTAATGATTTTCTTATTTTGTTAAAAATTAACAATCATATCAATTTAATTTAATTTTTTTTCTCACCCTATATGAAGTATTTGCCTGCGGGCTTCAACGTTCCCCTTCAAAAATTTTATTTATCAATTTAAATATTAATGATTTTTTTTATTTAGATTTGTTAAACTTTAATCACCTGGTACCATATTTTTTTTTCTCACTCCTTAAAAAGTGTTTGCCTGCGGGCTCCAACGTTCCCCTTCAAAAATGTTTTCGTCAATTTAACTATTATTGATTTTCTTATATAGATTGTTAAAAATTAACAACCTTATTATTTTCTTAATTTTTTTTCTCACTCCTCAAAAAGTATTTGCCTGAGGGGTCCAACGTTCCCCTTCAAAATTTTTTTATCAATTTAGATATATAGATTTTTTAAAAGTTAACCTGGTGCCATATTATTTTTTTTTCTCACTCCTCAAAAAGTATTTGCCTGCGGGCTCCAACGTTCCCCTTCAAAATTTTTTTATCAATTTAGATATATAAATTTTTTAAAAGTTAACAACCTGGTACCATATTTTTTTTTCTCACTCCTCAAAAAGTATTTGCCTGCGGGCTCCAACGTTCCCCTTCAAAATTTTTCTTATCAATTTAAACATTATTATTTTAATATAGACATGTGTTAAAAATTAACAACCTGGTACCATATTTTTTTTTCTCACTCCTCAAAAAGTATTTGCCTGCGGGCTCCAACGTTCCCCTTCAAAAATTTTTTCATCAATTTAAATATTATTGATTTTCTTATATAGATTGTTAAAAATTAACAACCTTATTATTTTCTTAATTTTTTTTCTCACTCCTTTAAATGTATATGCCTGCGTGCTTCAACGTTCCCCTTCAAAATTTTTTTTATCAATTTAAACATTATTATTTTAATATAGAGATGTGTTAAAAATTAACAACCTGGTACCATATATTTTTTTCTCACTCCTCAAAAAGTATTTGCCTGAGGGGTCCAACGTTCCCCTTCAAAATTTTTTTATCAATTTAGATATATAGATTTTTTAAAAGTTAACAACCTGGTGCCATATTATTATTTTTCTCACTCCTTAAAAAGTATTTGCCTGCGGGCTCCAATGTTCCCCTTCAAAATTTTTTTTCTATTTAAATATTAATGATTTTCTTATTTTGTTAAAAATTAAGAATCTTATCAATTTTATTTAATTTTATTTCTCACCCTATATGAAGTATTTGCCTGCGGGCTTCAACGTTCCCCTTCAAAAATTTTATTTATCAATTTAAATATTAATGTTTTTTTTTATTTAGATTTGTAAAACTTTAACCACCTGGTACCATATTTTTTTTTCTCACTCCTTAAAAAGTGTTTGCCTGCGGGCTCCAACGTTCCCCTTCAAAAATGTTTTCATCAATTTAACTATTATTGATTTTCTTATTTAGATTGTTAAAAATTAACAACCTTATTATTTTCTTAATTTTTTTTTCTCACTCCTTAAAAAGTGTTTGCCTGTGGGCTCCAACGTTCCCCTTCAAAATTTTTTTTTTATTTAAATATTAATGATTTTTTTATATAGATTGTTAATAATTAACAACCTTATTAATTTACTTAAATTTTTTTTCTCACTCCATAAAAAGTATTTGCCTGCGGGCTCCAACGTTCCCCTTCAAAAATGTTTTCATCAATTTAAATATTATTGATTTTCTTATATAGATTGTTAAAAATTAACAACCTTATTATTTTCTTAATTTTTTTTCTCACTCCTTAAAAAGTATTTGCCTGTGGGCTCCAACGTTCCCGTTCAAAAATGTTTTCATCAATTTAAATATTATTGATTTTCTTATATAGATTGTTAAAAATTAACAACCTTATTATTTTCTTAATTTTTTTTTCTCACTCCTTAAAATGTATATGCCTGCGTGCTTCAACGTTCCCCTTCAAAATTTTTCTTATCAATTTAAACATTATTATTTTAATATAGAGATGTGTTAAAAATTAACAACCTGGTACCATATATTTTTTTCTCACTCCTCAAAAAGTATTTGCCTGAGGGGTCCAACGTTCCCCTTCAAAATTTTTTTATCAATTTAGATATATAGATTTTTTAAAAGTTAACAACCTGGTGCCATATTATTATTTTTCTCACTCCTTAAAAAGTATTTGCCTGCGGGCTCCAATGTTCCCCTTCAAAATTTTTTTTTCTATTTAAATATTAATGATTTTCTTATTTTGTTAAAAATTAAGAATCTTATCAATTTTATTTAATTTTATTTCTCACCCTATATGAAGTATTTGCCTGCGGGCTTCAACGTTCCCCTTCAAAAATTTTATTTATCAATTTAAATATTAATGTTTTTTTTTATTTAGATTTGTAAAACTTTAACCACCTGGTACCATATTTTTTTTTCTCACTCCTTAAAAAGTGTTTGCCTGCGGGCTCCAACGTTCCCCTTCAAAAATGTTTTCATCAATTTAACTATTATTGATTTTCTTATTTAGATTGTTAAAAATTAACAACCTTATTATTTTCTTAATTTTTTTTTCTCACTCCTTAAAAAGTGTTTGCCTGTGGGCTCCAACGTTCCCCTTCAAAATTTTTTTTTTATTTAAATATTAATGATTTTTTTATATAGATTGTTAATAATTAACAACCTTATTAATTTACTTAAATTTTTTTTCTCACTCCATAAAAAGTATTTGCCTGCGGGCTCCAACGTTCCCCTTCAAAAATGTTTTCATCAATTTAAATATTATTGATTTTCTTATATAGATTGTTAAAAATTAACAACCTTATTATTTTCTTAATTTTTTTTCTCACTCCTTAAAAAGTATTTGCCTGTGGGCTCCAACGTTCCCGTTCAAAAATGTTTTCATCAATTTAAATATTATTGATTTTCTTATATAGATTGTTAAAAATTAACAACCTTATTATTTTCTTAATTTTTTTTTCTCACTCCTTAAAAAGTGTTTGCCTGTGGGCTCCAACGTTCCCCTTCAAAATTTTTTTTTTATTTAAATATTAATGATTTTTTTATATAGATTGTTAATAATTAACAACCTTATTAATTTACTTAAATTTTTTTTCTCACTCCATAAAAAGTATTTGCCTGCGGGCTCCAACGTTCCCCTTCAAAAATGTTTTCATCAATTTAAATATTATTGATTTTCTTATATAGATTGTTAAAAATTAACAACCTTATTATTTTCTTAATTTTTTTTCTCATTCCTTAAAAAGTATTTGCCTGCGGGCTCCAACGTTCCCCTTCAAAAAATTTTTCATCAATTTAAATATTAATGATTTAATTAATGATAAGTTTATATTATGTATCAATTTTGCTTACTATTTTGATTTTTTTTATAAGGCTTGACTTTCTTAGAACTAGAGTTCATTTACATTTTCACACGTTCTTGACGAGTTATTCCACTTTCATTACAACTGCTTTTTCTAATAGTTTTAACATGTTATATCCTTTCTATTAAATAACATAACATTTTTAATTCTCATACATAATGCAAGATTAGTGTTAATCTTATTTAGACATTTCATTTTTTTTTACTTCTAGTCTCTAGAAATCAAACAAAAGCTTTTTTCAGGTTTTCTAAGGAATATTATTGTGATGTTTTACTATAATAATATTGTGATTTGAATTTATTTTTATTTTTTTACCACTGGTTCCAAAATAAATGAATTTGAATTCAAAATAATGTTTAACTTTATAATATTATTTTCGAATATCAATTAAGCTGGTTTGTACTTAATACTATAAATATTTCAGATTAGATTTGTTAATGCCCCAAAAAATTATATTAAATAAATGTCAAATTCATGATAGTTTTCTAAATTTAATATTTAATTGTACTAATGGAAATTACTTATACATATTCATAACTTATAATTTAAATATTTAGTGTTTTCCAATATCTCTAAGTATTCATTATGGTTTTATATATAGTTTGTATATAAGAGAAAATGAACTTATAAGGTTTTATCTATAAATGTATTGAATTTTTTCTGTATTTAAGTTGTTTTTTGTATATATACCAACTGCCACTGTTTTTAACAGCATTCGTACTCTATTATTAGAATACCTTTGTAGTTTATCTGAAAGTCTGAACACGTAACGGGTTGTTTAACCGTTGGTTTGATACATATTTTATGTTTCATCTTAACTACATAATAGTTTAATACTTTATTTTGTCTTTACTCTGCAGTGGACGTCTACAATATAAAATACGCTCATGTAATTGCCAATATCGACGTATCGTATATCACAATTATTGTGTAAATGGATTCCTGTTGTTAAAATCTGAAAATTAGTTAATTTTAAAATTTGGCTATTTGTCCCAGGGAGTGTTGAAAATCATTTGTAAATAATTATTTTGAGTAATTTCTCGAATCATATTTCACTGCAGTTACCGAATTGTTAAACAATTTTGCAGTAATTCATATTGTAATTTAATTAATAAAACAATCTTATTTCCCCAACACAGTGTTTAGGGGTACAAGTGGAATGATGCATTTTAAAAATGTATATAAACCTGTAGGTTAGTTTGTATGGTTCAATTTGGCACGTAACAAACATCTGAAATAGAAAATTGGATCACATCAGACTACAAAGATTTCTATTAAAAATATAATATAATTTATCAATAGACCTTATGGCTTATACTGGGTATGGACAACACTGCACTCCAGAATCTAGATTGTAGATATGGCGCACTGGCACAGCTATATGTACCCTGGAAGTGCTGATGTTTACATGTAAGTTTGTTTTTAAATTTACATGGTAGTTCTTGTGTCCCTCAAAATCTAATTATTTTTATTAATATGTTACGTAATATGATATAATCGAAATCGAACGTTCCTTCTCCACCACAAACAACTCAAAGTCCGGTCTTGAGGCATGAGGAGTGGTGAATTGAAATACGAGTGAATAATAATAATATAATATATTCAGGGGTGGAACTAAGGTGGGGGGGGGGCGAAGCCGGGGATCGATCCCTGGGCGTAAAATTTCAGTGGGTTTATTTTTTGCCCACAGGAATGAAAAACAAAAAATAAAATCATACATGGCATAAAATAAATAATCACCATTCTATTATTAGAGCGCATACCTGCGCGAACGGCTTTTGCCTGTATTATCAATAATAAAATATATGAACGTTATCATCGAAGCACAGCGACGACGCTGACAAAAATAAACACAAAATTAATTACCACAGTGATAAATAATATTATTCTGTCTTTGTCATTTGGGGGGAGCACGGCCCACCCTCTCGGGGCACGGAGTAGCCAGTAGGTATAGACATCATTCTAATTAACGGTAAGATTATGAATAGATTCGTATAAGTATTTTAAGTGTTGGTATACTGCTGTGTTATAGGTACTATAATTATTAAGATTCTGAGTGAAAGTGTGAAACTAGGCATTTATTGAAGCATTTAAAGGTGTGTTTTTGTTAAAATTTCTGATACCTATACAATAACTTTCATGAAGTTATCAATCAACGTACGATCTATTATTATACCTGTGTAATATATTAAAAATAATATTAATATTTTATACTATTATATATTATAATAATATAATATTTACTAAGATGGATGTACATTTGTTTAAGTTAAAAAAAGATTTGGTTTTAAATATATATTTTTTCTTTTATAGATTGTTTAATTTAATTACATTTTTTATTGTCCTAAATTATTGTGTACCTTTATCAGAACAAAATATTTTATATTGCACCATAAGGATCTATTGTAATTGAGGTGCATGTACATTTTACTGTTAAGTATTCCTAATACTCTTGGTTTTATTTTGTAGGTTTGTAATTAATTTAACAAAGTATAATATTATATATAATATATTATATTAATGAGTTTACTTATAAAATAATTAATTGTTGCGTTTAATAAGTATGATATATTCAAGGTTATCGTTGGTCATGTTAGTTCTTAGTTTGTCATATTCACTCCATCCACACTGCTTAACTAAAATACAAATGTAATGACTAGACGACTAGTGGACAATAGTATTTTTCCATTCAATTTTGGGCAGGTAACTTAAAAAAAATTAAATGGAAAATTATTTTTTATGGTTTAAGCTGGCACGTGCCTCAATTTATAATGTATTGTAGTACAGAATACATATATGTACATGTCTACATATTATTATTACATTAAATCGTAAATGTAGTTAATTATTCAATATTTTATAATTTTTAATTATATTACAGCAGTTAACATAATATTAATTTAAGTAATAAAACAATTTATAATTCTTATAATTTTTAAAATTTTTTTAAGTGTGTAAAGAAAGTATTGAAAATAACTATCATAGGTTCCAAATTATAAATGAAATGAGAATATTGTTATTTATGTATATATAATACTATAATAGTATAATACATTTAGGTACACATTCTCACTATACAAAAAATACCCTCTTAGAATTTGCTATTTTCCAAATATTTTTCTTTAATTTCTTTCACCAAGTTCTTTTTATGGACTTAGCAAGTATTGAACCATCTGCAGTTGATCCATGTACCTATAGAATTTAACCATAAACCGTGAAAATTACACAAGTTGAGCTCCTTCTTCTGTAATGCAAGTGTAGCCCAATCTTGGCAAGATTAAGAGCACTAACCTACATTTAGAATGATACAAAATTTAAGTATAATATTTTAAATTCTAAGTCTTGGTATATTTTTCAAAAAATTAACTATTAAGAATTTTTTATTTTAAAATTACCTAGTCTATCTTTAGTTACACAACTGGCTATAAGTGAATTTTTAAATAACTGAGAACACATAATTGTAAGGAATGCACAAAACATAATATTATGCATGATAGTATTATATTAATGATTAAAATTCCATAACATAATTCATAAAAAGTTTTTAAAAATCTTCATATAGGAGGTACACGTCATCATTTTTATTTGAACAAATTCAGCTATGCTGTTTAGGTACTTAATGCAATAACCTACCTAAGTATCTATATTATTAGTTATTCCAATTTTTATATTGTTTAATAAAACAAAATATTTTTACTCTTGTACTTATTATACATATATTGTTATACATAAAATACATATAAAGTGTTTTGTAAAAATTAATACCATAATATAATAGTTAATAATAATAAGGTACCTAATCATGAATCAGTATATAATTAATTAAGTTTCAATATATTTGACATGATGTCCATATTGATTAATTTATTTATTTTTATCATGAAATCAAAATGTACAATTTATTATACAGTTAAATAAAAGAACAAAACCATTTTTTGATTAATTTTGACCACAATTAGCGTTTGAAAACTTGAAAACTTACAATTTGAACGATGGTGGATGATCCTTCCGTATAAAAATCAAAATTATTAAAAAGTATCCAAATTTTTGTATTCCCCTAATTTTCAAAGCATAGTTTTGAATTTCTCTTGAGTCTCAACGCTAGCTCTAATGCGGTGTTGCATAAACAATTTATTAAATTTAATGGACCGATCGTAGGCCACTAAACCTTGTATAAGTGATCATTAGCTCACTATCAAAATTATTAATATCGCACTATTAATGAAACCCGGCACTAGAGTAGTTGTATGTTAAGTTATAGTTTTGCCATTAACACTAAAAACAATATTATTACCAATGTTGCGAAATGCCGAAAAAAAAGGACTCTCAACAAAAATGTAGCTATATAACATAATATAATACCTACAGAGTTCGTTGTTATTAGTTTTATAGATTTGAATACTCTGAATAATATTCTATTTTCAAATATGAAATAAAAATGAATAGTCTCATCCAAAGAAGTAAGAAAATTGAAAACTGATGACGATGTCATATTATAATATCCATCATCTATGGCAAACGCCAATCCTGGTCATTCGTCGGCGACGATTCACAGTTCTAATAATTTCAATGAACAAAAAAAAACGAATAGGCCAACAATGAACAGACAAGTCGTTAAACAATAATTTTGTACCTATACAACATTTATTCATGTATTTCATTCTGCTCAAGTTAATTTCATAAAATATCTCGATACTATCAGTTCAGTGCGAGATGAAGACGGATGAAGAAATAGCAGTTCATTGATACCTATGGAATCCGTACTCTAGATATGGCACACCTATATTCAACCGAAGAGTCGACAAATTCGTTAGTTTGATTACCTATTCTTTAGAGTCTTACATTTACGTTTTAGTCTTAAAATTAATATATTGCCACGGACAATCTGCTAAAGGTTAGGTAAGTAATATCAATGTATACAAAAAACAATTCAGAGCGGTGACGGCTGTCAGACTTGGATATTTTATATTGTTATTTTTAATATATTATATTTAGTTGAATTAATACACTTTGCTTAATATTGAATATTATCATATTTGTATATCAAAATATACTTAGACATATTAAGAACCCACAAATAATAATTTTAGATTAATAGTACCTACATTTTTTTATAAAAATAGAAATCTTGTATTCAATTTTAAAATCTTAATTATACAAAAAAAAACTTAATATCGAAAATTTGGTATGCCTATAAATAGCACAACATAGGTCAAAATAATTTCTGGTGTATAGAAAATGTTTATATAAATATTCAGTGAAAATTTCATGTACCTATCTACGGTACTTTTTTTTGATTTATGCCGCAGACCAAAATCGATTTTGCCGAAATTCAATTTTGCGTAAAAATTTAAAATACCTGTTTTTTCTTAATTTTTTTGTTTTTGTTTATCCCGACGTTTGTAATCTACGGGGAATTTAAAATTTAGACTTCAGTTAAAAATCAAAGCTACAGACACAAAAAAAACAGGTTATAAAAATTACAAACACATATCATTTTAAAATTCATATATCATTCTAATCACACATCATTATAAAATATAAAATATACACAGTACAATTAAAATTAACATATTAAATACCAGAAATTACATTTATTTATAATCTCAGTTTTACTTAAAGATTCGTAAAATTAAAATATACACCTATATGCTTCTAATATCTATACACCATGAAATTGTTCCTAAACACGGAACTCTTTGATGTATAAAGTTGCATTTTATTAGATCCGTGGATTCATCATATTGACGTTTAATACAATATCTATCATTTATATTCTATGGCAACTGTCAAAGTCGTTGCAGAAGTTACAGTCATTAAAAATTCTAAAATTTTAACAAACGAAACTAACATAAAAAAAAAATATACTGCGTTTCATATGGTTTTATTTTTCACAAATCACAATATTTTCAGATATGTATCTGGAGCGTTTTC